>SKCR01003494.1:0-101784 GCA_019454045.1 Zanthoxylum bungeanum
AAGATTCGCAGACATTATATGAATTAGGATCAAATCCGTCCAAGTATCCATTCTTCGAAAGTGTGGATATACGAGTTTTGTTAATGTGTCCCAGACGACAATGCCACAAATAATTCTCAATCGTTTTACTCAATTTTAGCTTTTTGTTTGTCATGTTATATGTTTGAGATTCGTTTATATTCAAAATATAAAGACCATTATTCACTTCTGTTGTACATATCTCAATATCATCTTTATAAACAAAACACCAAGTGTTCCTGAATACAAAGGTATTCCCACATCGAGTTAAACTATATACAGAGATAATATTCCTAGTCAAACTAGGTACAAAATAACAGTCGCCTAATGTAAGTACATGCCATGAAGGCATATTCAAAACATAGGTGCCAACGGCCAAAACAGTGACTCTCGTCCCATTTCCGACTCGCAGGTCGATCTCCCCTGAAGCCAGTCTCCTGCTAATCTACAGATTCTGCACATCAATACATATGTGAGTACCACATCCAGTATCAAAAATCTAATTTTTAAAATTAGTAGTGGACATGTTTATTTAAATAACAAACATACCTGAAGCCGGAGCCTTGCCATTCTTCGCTTCCTTCAAGTCCGCCTTGAACTTACGACAGTCACGCTTCCAGTGACCCCGTTTGCCATAATGTAGGCAGACGTCTTGGGATTTGTCATTTTTCTTCCCAGAAGACTGTGATGATTGAGCATTGCCTCTTCTTCTTCTTTTTCACACCCCAGAAGTCTTCGGCCAAGCCTTGGCCTTCTTGGGTGTCGAAGTAAGATGCGCCTCGCGCTTCTTGCCTTTCAGAAGCTCTGTTCTCTGCCTTTTCAGCATAGTCATTAACTCTCCAAGAGTTTTCTCTTGGTTCATCATATTATAGTTCATGATGAACCCGCCCCAAAGTCGGGCATAGACTATAAGATCAAATCTATGGAAGTCTTGGCCTCGAAGGTAATGCCCAGTTGATCTAGCTTTCGATGTCAGCAATCATCTGTGACACGTAGTGTTTGACAGATGTACCTCTGACATACGAGAGCGAAATAGCTTCTTCTGCACATCATACTTCTGAGATCTAAGATTAGATCTATGAAGATCCTTCAACTTCAACATCATCGCATAAGGATCCAATCCCTTGTTCTGACGATGAAACTGAGGAGTCATTGCAGCAAGCATAACAGATTGAGCAGTAAAGTTATCATCACGATGAGTCTTCCAAAGCTCATGCTCTACTGGCCGCTCAAGTCCGGGCTCAGGCCCGAGAGGTCTCTCTATTACATAGAGCAACTTCTCAGCTCCCAGGACTATCTTGAGGTTCATTTCCCAGTCTGGAAAATTTACGTCGTTAAAGACATTCTCACCCATGATTATGTCCCTAACACTTATCTTTCCAGCCATTTTGATTGCTATAGTCCAACTATCCAATCAAATATTTCGGGTACACTCAAATACAATGGTTACTATAGTCTAACTATATAACCAACTATAAATGGAGTAGTGTTGAGTACAGTCTAACTGTTCAAAGAAAACAATAAATGAATAATATTAGTCCAACTAATATATATAAAAACGAAAAATAATAATAATAGAGCGCGCATATTAGCGAGTATTAAACGAAATTTCAAATTTAATACTAGCCTCCCACTAATTTTCGATGAGCCTT
Source organism: Zanthoxylum bungeanum (assembly GCA_019454045.1). Lineage (NCBI taxonomy): Eukaryota > Viridiplantae > Streptophyta > Magnoliopsida > Sapindales > Rutaceae > Zanthoxylum > Zanthoxylum bungeanum. Next base: position 1,671 of record SKCR01003494.1, read on the forward strand.
TAACCCTCCGTTGAGTACTCGGGAAACCTAGTTTCCTAATGGGCTAGGATCCCGTTAAATAATACACAACCTTGACTTTGGCCAACAAGCTGTATAAAATTTAACTAGGTAGATCTCTAAGATCAATTGGATCTCATCCAATTCCTAGATCCAGTAGGTGGACCTCCAAGTCCAAATATATATCTAATATATTTCCTAACCTGTTTCCTCTGAATCAACTAAGCCTTGGCTTTAGCTCAACAAGCTTAATAATTCCAGTTAAGCGCGACCCATTGACAGTGGGAAAACTTCATAATCCACGTCGATGAACAATAGTGACCTTGACTTTGGCCAACAAGTCACAACTGCCCAAGACATGGATATTAACAAAGCTTTCATGGTTCAAAAACACATCCGCGATAAACAATGATCTTGACTTTGGCCAACAAATCAAAGCCAATCTTGGATCTTGAGAGAGAACCACTCAATGGAATGAAACACTTAATATTAAATACGAGGGCGTTTTCGTAAATTGGCAATCAATTTATTATCTTTTATTAGGTCTCATCATACACCCTTAAACATGTATTCTAAAATCACAATAATGCACGATAAATATAATAATGATATGCGGATGGATATATACATTTTGTTCACATAACAAATCTCTATATTTTCTTTTCCTCTCTCCCGCTAGCACTTTACATTCTTCTATATACCCAATTTCATAACAATATAAGAAACCTCATTTACATTGAGGGGAATTGGTGAGAAGAGAAATACAATGAGAATAAGAGGTGATAGGCTGGACACACAGGTCTAATTTCAAATAAATACAATATTTACAACAATTTCCAAAATTACCCCCACCCATCTAATATCCATCCGATATACATTATTCAAACAAATACATCCAAGCATTCACACATAGCATGTTGTCAATCAATTTAATCCAATTAATTAATTCTTCAGTTAATGACCATCCAATGTTCATACAACGATTTGATTTACGCGAGTCCAACTCGTTTAAGAATAAATACTCAAATTAAGTATTCTTGAATTATATCGAATTACAATATTAAATCCAATTTAAATTGTATCTAATACTAATTCAAGTTTAATTCCAAATTAAACAATTATACTTATTATAATAATGCCTTTTTTAGACTTGGATTTTAAATCCAATCCAAATGGTCTCAAAGGCCAATTTAGCATCCAATGCCAATTCTATTTGGTCCAATGGGCTTTAATTAAATCTTTAGGCATGAATTTTTGGCTATTATGGATCAAACCCATAATGTCTTGGCCCATTTAGGAATCACCCTATGACATAAATTAATTTTGGCCCATTAGGCCTAATTAGATTATAAAAGGCCCAAAAATCATATTTTGGACTTTTATGGAAATAGTTTAGGCCCAATTGGATCCAACCCAATTGTACACAACCAAACTTGGCCCAACCAAGCTCATTAATCCAAATATAACTAAATTAGCCCATTTAGTATTTTAGGGACTAATTTACATTAATACAATATTCCAAATATTACATTAATTCATTTTAAGTGTAATTAACATAACTAATTAATTAATCTAACATTTCCAAAATATTAATTAATCTAATTAATCATGCTTATCATTCCAATTCATGTCCAACACAAATTGAAGCAAAATCAAGTCTCCAACAAACATGCTAACTCACGGAAATGACAAGAAATTAACATCTAATTTGATTCCAATCCAATTAAATCAACATTCAACATATATATCATGCCATTAACACATCTAAGTGTCAAAATTTAAAAAATCACCATTAGGTAATCTAGGGTAATATTCGGCCAACATAGGAAAATTGGGGAAATTTGATCCAATCATTTTTTCAACAATCCAACAATGCACAACTCCAAGTTATCATCATCTAACATCAACCAACAACTCAATTTTGAATTTTCATGCTCCAAGCAAAAAATCCTAATTAAAGTTTATGAACTCTAGATTTCAAAATCATATTTAGAAAGACTTTAGATACCATTGTTAGTCTCTAAGACATGCCACAAGATCCTAAACATGATTTTATGTGTGAAATAATCAAGTAAAGTGGCAGAATCACTTACATCGTATATGGAGAAATTTCAAAAATTTCTTTTTTGATGAAGCTCCAAGCTTGTTGTTTGTGTTGTTTATTCCTTGGGTGAGTTTCCCTATCACCTCATTTGACCCTCCAAGTGCTAGCTTAGTTGAAATTTTGAAGAAAATCTCACACACAATAGAGAGAAGAATCGGCAATGTGAGAGAGAAAGACTGAATAGTTGTTTCCAAAACTTGGTGGTTGTGTATTGCAAATGTTTAATTAAATAAAGTCAACTACTTCTATCAAAGTTTGACCTTTGATGTAAGTCATGTGGTCCCACCACATTTTAATTTCAAAATTTGAGTTGGCTTCTCCAACACACAACTAAGTCACAGAGCAATTTTATCGGGTTCGTTTAATTCCGAATTAAACGAATTTACCATCGCGCCATAATTAAATCCAATTTAATAAATAATTATGCCTCGCAAAATTATTACGATAGTCGCTTTCGAATTAATTCTAAATTAATTCGTTCGCCCGAATTAAAATCCAATTTTAATTTCGTATTGAAATCCAATTTCAATTAATATATCCGATATATTATTTTAGCCCCAAATAAATAAATTAAATAGAAAAATCTAATTTAACTATTAAATTTATTTTATCGATTAATTCTAAATTAATCGCGTTCTCTCTTATATACGAAGTTAATCCCAGATTAAATCTTGCCGCAATTAATCCCATATTAATTTTCTCTCTCATAATTAATCCCAGATTAATTCTATATGAGTCAAATGTCATTGGTGAATCCTTGGGAAATGACCCAAGAGATTCCTGGATATGTTGGCAGTAAATACGGTTATCGGACTATCCGAAAACATGCGTACCTCGTACCATGTTCTCACCGATTTACAAGACATGGTTGGCTTCTAGAAAAGCACCGTGCCAACCCAAATCTCCAGAAATATTCACCAAGGAATATCATCTGTATCAGGCGTAGTAATACTAATATAATGCGTAATACGATCCAGTATCGGATGTCACATGCTAGGCCTAGGGCTGGCTTTGTGTCTGCCCCATACGAAGCATATATCGGATCCCGAGTAACTAATCTCTGTAATCGGGAAGTAATGACTTAGTCATACTATCCCGATAGCTGCAACTTTTAAGAGTATTAGTTCCGTATAATGTATGACCATCATCTCCATATTTTGACATCACATCCAAACACTACGATTCTCAGTAACCCAATACAGGCGTACACAAAACCTGTTAAAGCTCCAGACGACCAATACTAAAGTAAACTGATTGTCGCAAGTAATAATGATGTAAGTCTCAGGTTAAAGATCACATACACCTACCCTGATTCGGATTCCCATAGACACATAGTCATACTACCAATGAGATTTCGATAGGGTCTATCCAGAGCGAACTGCTCCCGGTCCAACGGCTAACAGAACCTCTTATTACACTTGCATAAGTATCCAATACCTAAATATATGAGAACTATGCCGTTAAGCTTCCATAACGCGCACAAGTGTAATACTAGTCTATTCCGCATTATTAATGTCCAGTCTCGATAATACTTTGACTAGAGATATTTAATGATTAAACCGTTTGTGGATTAATACTGTCTCATATATTATTAATCCGATTTAACCATATGGACTTTTATCATTAATATATATCCAAGTAATCTAATTACAATAATGATAAAATAGCAATTTCCTTTTGTCACATAGTAAATTTGTACAAAAACACAATGTTCTTTACAAATAGTGATGCTATGTGCCTTAATTGTCCAACACCTAGGTCGGGATGCTAAATCTTATGCTTGTGAATGGATGACGTAAGCCCTACAAGAAACCTAGAGCCGTCAGACCGTTGGATGGGCGTAACGTACAAGTGATGGGCGTAACATATGAGTAATGCGCAATAATATACGAGTAATGGGCAATGATGACAAAGAAACATGGCTGACATCACAAGTTGGAGTTACAGTAAATCAAGTGGCTCTATTTAAAAGGAAAGAAGACTTAGTTTTAGTGGAGGCTCTGATTAGTATTTTCCATTTCCATTACTTGTAAAAGAACTCTAAAAAACTTATTGTAAGAGAGGGACAAGACATGTCAGTCCGACCCGATGTGATAATAAAAATTTCATTTCTTTATCTATGTGGAATGATTTTCCCAAATAAGGAAAATTAGTCACCAAATCATTATCAGTGGCACTATTGTTTTAGAATAAGAAATTCTAAATTCTAAAATCTATTACTTATTATTTAATTTTTTATGCATCTGATTGAATATCGAATTGGGTATTAAAATTTTAATTTTTGCCAAAATTAGATGTGTCTTGGTGTTTAATTTTTTTATGCTTTTTTTTTTCAGGGTATTTGTTGATCGTCCATAATATTATAGCAGTTGTTGCCTTTAATGGAAGGAGCTAAACTAAACTATTGTCTGAAGGCAAGCTTTGGTGGTATTGGATTTTTTGGGTGGAAATCTGTAGATTGACAACAGAAGAATGTACAGCGTGACATTTTTTATTTAGATTGCCCGATAAAATATGTAGATAGTACAACTCATATAAAGCATCGGTCGCATGATAATTGTTGACAATCATTTGGGCAGTAGAGATTTGTGAATCAATTCTATCATAATTGTGGATTATGGATAATTTCATAGTGAATCTTGTACTTATTTTAAAATCAAGATAATTTTCATCCACTTAATTAGATATCTCAAATCACGATCGAAATTTGAGATTTTTTGCTGTCTTTGCCCAACAATCTATCATGTCTAGGGATGACAGAAAAATCTGAAGCTCGTCTAGTTCGTTCCAATCCGGCAGGATTTAGCTTGATCCAAAGGCAAACTTTTAATTTATAGATCCTCACTAGGCTTAGGTTAAAAAACTCGAACCTGATTATATTTATATAATTAAATTTTTAATTAAATAATTAAATTTTTAATCTTAAATACATACCTTTACTATTAAATTTTTAAGATATAATAAAAAAACTATATTTATTAGTATTTTTAATTTTTTTAATTTTTAAATATTTAAAAAAATTAATTATTTTATTTTAAAATAATTATTATTTTCAAAAAATTTAGCGTATTCCGAATCCAATCCAGGGCCCAGCCCGCCTGATATAATCGAGAAGCAAATAAACGTGATCAGTCAACAAGTCAATCCCTCTCCTACTCAAATTCCAAAACTACCCTCCAAAATTTGCATCTTTATCCTTTCCACAAAGGCCACACAGTGTCTCAATCTGTCGCCGAGTTCTCCTATTTGTGGCCCCCAATACAATTTTCTGTATTTTTTTGTCTTTTAATATCAGCTCCCCATATATCTATATAATAAAGGAGAATGGTGTTGGAGGAAAGAGAATGTATCCAACGGCTCTCTTTATGTGGCTTAATTGACGGCCCAGATCATTTCATTGGTAATTGGAGGAAAGAGAATGAATTGATTGATGGAAATGGTAAAAAATTTTCAAAATTTTAAATTAAAAAAATAGAAAGTTAAAATAAAATCATTTAATTAAAAAATAAAATCATTTAATTCTGTAACACCGTGCCGTAGGCACGGGCAAATACCGTAACACCGTGCCGTAGGCATGGCCAAATACTGTAACACCGTGCCGTAGGCACGTGCATCATTTAATTAAAAAATAAAATCATTTAATTCTGTCACACCGTGCCGAATGCACGAGCAAATACTGTAATACCGTGCCGTAGGCACGGACAAAAACTAGTATATATATATATCAAGTGTTCTTATAACACTCATTAATAATTTATTTAAAAAAAAATTTCACATCACTGAAATGATTTTTTTCTTTTTTTATGGGCTCATTTTCCTATATATATTTCTCTGCTACTTTTATGATTTATCAGATCACGCAATATTAATATATATATATTTAAAAAAAAAAAAACCAAGCTCATCTTTCATGTTATGATCCGTCGGCCGATCTAAGGCAGCATGGATCGGATCATCGGTGGCAAGTACAAACTTGGGCGAAAAATCGGCAGCGGTTCCTTCGGTGAAATCTATCTAGGTGTGTTTTTGTTCTTTTTATTTCTAACTTTTAATTATGTGCACTGATACTCTGTTTATATGGTGCTAATTAATCTATGTGAACTCTAAATTTACAGCTACGCATATAGATTCGTTTGAGATCGTCGCTATTAAAATTGTAAGTTGTTATGTGAGACTGTTATTTTGTTAGGGCTAGATTTGGAAACATGAAGATTGTGACCTGGTTATAATTTTTTCTGTAAAGAAAACTATTGTAATTTTGCACTTCATAAATTTAGCTGCTTGAAATATTATTATTTTAAACTCTTTTCTTAGCTGAGAACTGGACTTCTTTTTGCAGGAAAATAGTAGAACAAAGCACCCGCAACTGCTTTATGAGGCCAAATTATATAATATTCTTCAAGGAGGAAGTATGTGTCACCCTATCATTTAGATATCTTTTTCAGTTTAATTACAGGTGGAATTGAGATTGTTTTTTTTTGGTTTTTTAATTTTGAAGGTGGAATTCCGAACATCAAATGGGCCGGTGTAGATGGGGAGGACAATGCACTTGTGCTTGATTTGCTGGGCCCGAGTCTTGAAGATCTTTTTGTGTATTGTGGGAGGAAGTTTTCACTAAAGACAGTCCTAATGTTGGCTGATCAAATGGTAAAGCATAATTAATTAAAGCACTACATGTTTATCGCTGATAAAATTTCATTATGAGCTTGCATTTTTTGTTTTTCTGCAATGAATATGAGCTGATCATATTTTTTCTGACTTGTTGCAGATTACGAGAATAGAGTACGTACACTCTAAAGGATTTTTGCATAGAGACATAAAGCCTGATAACTTCCTCATGGGCCTCGGCCGTAAAGCAAATCAGGTATCAATTTGGCAATTCATTCTTTTTCTGTCAGCTCTCTTGAATTCTTCTATTTTCTTTATTATATACTGATTTCTGTTGTTGTACACTTTTATAAGTCAGTGGCTCAGTGCTTGTAATTTCCTTATCAGGTTTACATTATTGATTTTGGACTTGCAAAAAGATATCGTGATGCCACAACTAATCGACATATTCCTTATAGGTAATTTCTTATACAATTTATTCTATTTGCAAGTAGTTGATTTCCTCTTTCTTACTTGATGTTGGAAACCCCTATATTTTGTGTCATTTAAGACCTCTCTACTACTATCTTTAGTGAACTCGTGGGAAGAGAGGATAATTCATGGAACGAGCTTTCAATTTCCATGAAGTGTATACTAACCATTGTTTTTCACAGGGAAAACAAAAACTTAACCGGGACTGCACGGTATGCGAGTTGCAATACTCATCTTGGAATTGGTAAGAGGAAGAGGGTATATTAGTTTTTATTTAGTTCTTTTTATTAAAGTTCCATGTCTCACTTGGGTTAATTGAGCTCTTATATTTCCTTATTTGGCATCTTCATCATAGAGCAAAGTCGGAGGGATGATTTGGAGTCTCTTGGCTATGTGCTTCTGTATTTCCTGAGAGGAAGGTACATATGATTTTTCTGATGTTCAATTAAGCCAGCTGTTCCTTCAGTTTTTAGTTGTTCTTTTTGTTGTGTGATCTATTGAGGGACTAGATAAAATGAAAATAATTCTTTTAGATCATAATTTTGGGTCTGCATCGAAATTGACTTGAATGCTTTTTGTGAGCAGCCTTCCATGGCAGGGATTAAGAGCTGCAACGAAAAAGCAGAAATATGACCAAATATGCGAGAAGAAATTGTCAACTCCTATCGAGGTTTGTGTACTAATTTCATGTGTAGGAAAATGGTCGTATTTTGGTTTTTATATAATTTTATCGACTTGACTTCTTTCTTCTCAGGTTCTGTGCAAATCTCACCCTGTGGAATTTGCATCGTACATCCATTACTGCTATTCCTTGACATTTGATCAGCGACCTGATTACAGATTCTTAAAGCGTTTGTTTCGTGATTTGTTCTCTCGTAAAGGTATTGAAGGACAATTTAAACTTGTGTTAAACATTCGAGGCATAACTATAATGTGGACTCCAACTTGACTCGGTAGATACCTTTCCTAGTAGGATTAATTATATTCCCACTAAATTTATAATGCTAGATTAATATTATCTCATGGCTTGAGATAAGGCTGGAGTCATTGATGGATATATCTCTGTTGACACTGGGAGTTGGGCATCAAATTTCAACATGTATTTGTTATCATTCCTTGAGACGTGAAAATTTTTATAAGTTGAACCAGGGTAGAAAATGCAATTTCAATTTTTTTTTCTGTTTTTATCTATTTTGCTGCGAACAAATTTTTTCTTCTCATGGCAGGATATGAATATGATTACATATTTGATTGGACCATCATAAAGTTCCAGCAGGCCCAGAAAAATAGAACTCAGCCTCGCGTATCTGTTAGTACTTTTCAGCTGGTTTCTATATTTACTTTATTTTTTTTTTATAACTTTTTATGTTTTTATTTTATGGTTAGATGGATATTGTCTCTAAGTTTGTGGTTGAGCTGCTGCTCTTTAAATGTTTTTTTAGCTTTTTTGGATCTGTTAAAGAATTAGTGTTTTTATGATCTTGACTAGATTGTATTTTATGCCTCACAGCCATTCCCTGGAGGGAGCAGCAGTCATGCAATGCCAATGGATATGAACAATCACCAAGGTTAGATCAGCTTGTGATGACTGGTTTGAGGCTGTGACCTCTTGGAAAGTAGAAGTTTAAAAGAACTATAATAATTTGAAAGCTGAGGATATGATTGTGTTATTTATTGGTTGTGTTTGTGATGCAATAGTGATAATAGATTTGGTCCGCATATTATTAATCGAATGCTTTAGTGCATTAAATAGAACTTGATTTTAATTAAACAGAACAAAATGAAGTTGCATGCCTGTTTCTTCCATTTAACCTCATTCTTGTGTGAATATTTATAATATTCTTAGCATTTACCACAAATTAATTAAGGATGGCCCAATTCTTCGGTACCCTAAGATGGAATCCAAGTCAAGGCAGATATCTTACATGTACTTGGTAATAAATAATTCTTCGTTGCGTAGGAATAATACTGACTCACTTTTTCTGTAACTGACAGGAGGGGTTAATGGTCCATACTCAGCTTATGTGACAGAGCACATTAGATCAAGCAATATGACTGCACCTGGCACGTGTATGCACTTCAAATCAGCATCAGGAAAGCATTTGAATCCTGATCATACTGCTGACAGGAACGTAAGTTGTCTGAGAACCACAAAAATACAAAGTATGAGTAGCACCCCAATTTAGGGATATGCTAGTTGCCTCTAGGATTTTTCTTTTAATAGTATTGTGATTCTGATGTTACTCATGCTATCAAATTCCTATTTAATGCCGATGCATTTGCTTTAGACATTTTTATATTTTGCTCTTAGACTTCAAATGGATCACTGTTGATTAAAATTAATTTTTCAGATTACAAGTGATGCACATATGCCATCCACTTCATATTCACTTGCTGGTGCCTCAAAAAGAAATGCCATAAAACCCATGATGCCGACAGAAGCTGCAAATCCTAGTCATGGACATGACAACAAAGTTGGCCCGTCAAGTAGTTGGATATCATCATTGCATCGCATTTCTTCTGCCAAGTAGATAGTTACATTTTTTGGGTTTTCTGCTCCTTGTGAAGGGAAAAACTTCTTGGCTTTAAAGTTGGATTCTTTATTATTGCAGCTGCTTTTATCCTCACTCATGAATGTTGTTGACCAAATAGTTCGCATTAATGTCTTTAGCTATGGAACTGGTCAGGAAGATTCTAGAGTTGCAGTTGTGGAGGCTTTATGTTTCTACCGTGAATCTGGTGGGAAGTTAGTGTTGCACTCATCACTCATGAATGTGAAGGTTCCTGCTGAATTGGAGAATTGTGTTGGTGTGATCCCGGCTCTCATTGTTTTTTCTTAAGGTGACTACAAACACATTGGTTTATGAAATACAGATACTCAAAGCTTAGTTCCTGTGCTGTACATAGATGTCATGAATGACTTACAGAAAACCTGTATTAATGGTTCTATGTAACATTAGTCATATGTAGAGAATTACTTTCCCCCTTTTTTCAACTAGAGTATTCAGTTTGCTTTTGCCATATGGTTATCAACATAAAACTCTTGTTTTGCTTCAATCATGAATATGTTTTTGTGGTACAATCTTTGGAATTTAATATCTGTTGGTTTGTGTCCCAGTTATCTGGGAGTACAACCAAATCTGAGTAAAAAACAGCTTGAATTTAGCTCCAATGCTTACATGTCATGTCTTCTGGTATGAAGAATCTTTTGGTTGTATCTGAAATAAAAATTTTATATCAAGTATGTTTTTAACCTTTCTATTTGTCATTTTCATGGTTTCGCAAGAGCTATATGTTAGAAGTTGCCTGATCAATGAAGATTATTGCAGAAATTCTATTATTGCAGACATTCTATCTATTGGAAGGAAAATTAATGGCCCAAAGAGCTCAGCTCCGGAATATAGAGATCATTCTGCATTTAGTCTCCGTTAAAGCGTGGCACACGCTATTAATTCAAGCATATGGTGGTAATATGGTTGCTTACATTGAAGACAATATATCACCAGAATGCATTTGAGATCTTATCTAATGTTTCTGAAAATGATTCGTTCACTCTTTTTTTTTTCCCAGTTTTCTGTAATGCTTGTGTGTATAAATGTCCTTATCTGTAAGGTAATAATTATGAATTTGTAGAGTTATGTTTTGATTTTCCGGATTCTTAATAAACAGTATTTTATATCATTCTCTTTAGTAACAAGATGGATTATTGACAGGATTTGTTTCAACTTGTCCTCATCCATAGTTTTCTTTGTGGATATGTTATCCAATGTGTTCAAAGATTGCTGGAAAGTTTTCGTGTGTTCTGGTTTCAGGATACTTTTTCTGCATTATTTTGTTCTCTAATTGATTCTTTTAGTCAATTAGTGGCTCAATTTGCTCAAGATAGGATTTGAGATTTAGATTATAATATAGTTTCATCCTCAAGGGATGAATATTTCCAGTTTTGTTTAACAATTTGTTAAAGATTTTAAAGGAATGTTACTATGTTGATGTTCATGTGTAGAAAGCAATTCTAAATAACCCTTTCAATTATCAGTTAATATTTTGTAATTTGCAGGAATTTTTTCTCTTTGCAATAATGTCCTAAGGATGGAATATGACAGGAAAATTCCATGATGGCATTTGAAGACCATATATGGTTATGGCTACTTCTGACTCAAGTAGAGGCTGCTTAACTGCTGACGGGCAAGATTACAAGAAGTGGATATCATTTTTATGGAAAATAGTCCTAGGTGGATCCATAAGTCAGCAGATTTCTTCAACGTCTTCAAAGTATGATTCTAGTTTTTCTTTTATTTTGACAAGAGACCATAAAACTCTCTTGTGAACATGAAATGATATGTGCCTATCATAAAGCCATGTGACTTTTAAGGTGAGAATTATGTATTTGAATGGAATCACAGGAATAAAAGAAGGGGAGCCAGGTACTTGAGGGAGATAAGGCATTTGGTTGGGTGTCTTCAGTTTATGCTGTTTGGTAATTTGATTCTTGTGTGATGAACTGTGCGACCATGTGAATATAGATTTCAGTTAGTTGAGGGAGATAAGCTTTTGGATATTTTCTTCAATTTATAGTGGTTAGTAAATTTACGAGTCTGAGAGATAAATTAATGGTGCTGAGTTCTGAAGTGCCTCTTAAGATGGAAAATATTTTAGGTGAATTGTATACACTGTTATTGCTTTCAAATGAAGTTTTTCTTTAGTTGCATTCCCATGTATGTTTAGATTTTGGACTTCTAACACAGATTTGTTGATACAGGGAGCTGTTTCTGGTTGGCGGACGCCAGCAACTCCATCGGAGATTTTAGAATTGTCCCAGGCACTGAGTTTGTTGGCTCTACCTTCGTAAAAGAATGTGAAGGAATGAGGAGAGCTGCCTTTAAGCTTTGGCAAAAATTTCAGGCTTTTAGAGTGGTGCACTTGCTCCCATCCCAAATTGTGAGGACAGTTGAGTGTAATCCAGGAAAATTTGGTGAACAGTGGCCATACAAAGCCGTTCAAATGCGTGAATGTTTCAATTCATACTCTCTCATTCAAGGTACCAAAGCCATTCCCCTTTGTTTTTGGCATTTTTATCTGGTGCAATGTGGAGTGGTATGTATTGCTCTATGCGTTGCCCCTTTAGCATTTTGGTATTATTCTATTTTTTTTCCAGGCGGTATTTCTAATTTAAGCGAGCAGTTTGATCCAGAGACTTGCGTATTGCGATCAGTGTTGATAGGTGAGAATGATTGAATTTATGCATTAGATGGATTCTATTCTCTGTGCTTGTAGAATATAGGTTTTCAGACATCAATGGATTCATAAATTTTATATGCAACTGCCAACTGGTGGTGGCTATTGCAGTGTCTTCAATTTTTTGGAACTTAGCATGATTGCCACTCACCAGACATCAATGGATTCCCAAGGATTGCATCTCGCAAGTGTACGAAGGACAGAAAGAAATAAGTCTGTAACTATTTCGATAAGAAAAAAAAAAGATGATTTGAAATTGAACCGAAAAGAATAAAAGTAAATAATAATGAAATAAAGGCAACAATAAATTCACCATATCCATAACCAACCTAATAACATATTTTGCTATTAGGTTGGACAGAAAGAACTAACCAGTTTATTGATTTCATAACATATTTTCTAATAATGTTTTCTTCCTTTTCAATTGAATTGAATTTGTATAATTAACTAATATTATATAAAATTTAAATTATTAGAATTGAATTGTATTATCATTTAATAGTATGTTATTTATTATATATATTTTTTTAATTGTAAGTGTGATTATTCATTTCCTTTTAAATTCTATCACATATATTTTAATATATTTCAATTTAATCATAAATTTATTATTAACAATATAAAAAATAATAGAAATACGACTAAAATTAAAATTTTAGAACAGTAAAAAAAGCTAAGAAATTAAATTGGCTAATTTTTATTTTATTATAATTTATGTCAAAATATTTGATTATTTTTAACTTTTAAAAATTAGTTAAATTTATCTATATAGTTTAGGACAAATGACAATTTATTTTTAATTTTTATTTCAGCCTCAAAATTCCGTATAATGGACAAACACTCCTTAGTTTTGAAAATGGATAATACACCCTCAAAATTTGGTAAAATGATATATATACCCCTCTTAAATTTTACATAAATAACATATTTTTAGAATTGAAAAAAGAGGACAAGAACTGTAAAAATTTTAATTTAAAAATATAATTTATGTTTTTTTTTTAGCTATTAAACAAAATTTTATGATTGTAATTGTCTTTCTTATGAAACTTTGTAGGTGTATATGTTATTTTACCAAATTTTGGAGTGCATATGTCTATTTTCAAAATTAAATGATGTATTTATCTATTTTACGAAATTTTAGGAATGCATATGCCCTTTTCTCATTTAATTTATAGTGGTAGTATACACTTATTAAAAGTTGAAGTGGTGTTGAGTTCAATGCTCACAATTAACAAAACAAAACAAATAAAATAAAATAAACTAAATTTAAAAATGACATTCAGTTATTAGCATTTCACTGTTATTATTATTAAATAGGGGTAAAATCGTATTTTCCATCAATTTCCAAATAAATTATCGTTAAGTATAATGTAATATCTCGAAATTTTTCAGAATAATGTTGGAAGGTTTCCGAATTAAAGTTAAGGATTTGAGACTGAATGATATTCGAAAATAAGATTTTATGTGTTGGAAAATAGGTCGAAATATTTTTAAAGTAAAGCTTCATCGCGATGGAAAACGCGTGGTTTCGAGAACCGGTTACGCGATTTCTGTTTATATCGTTATACGCATAAAAGTTTATTGTTTTAGCTATAAAAATAGAAAACTAACTCCGATTGAGCTGATTCTTAAACAATTGAATTCGTTTTTCCGAGATGAAAAACTTTTATGTTGAACACTTTTTGAAATTTGTATCGGAAGAGCTTCCAAAATATAAATTTTGAGAAAACACTATGGTAGAGACCAACAATTTCGCGGGGGTCTAAACGTAATTTTCAAAAACTTCTCTAAAAATACCTTAAGTTTCTAAAATTGTGAAAAATCAAAACTTCTCAAAAACTCTCCACCCAACCCTTCTTCCTCATTCGGCGTCTTGAATCAGCAGCTCGCCAGCCGGCCAGACTACGTCTAACGTGGCCTCCATTATGTGCACGGTTGCACGCAAAACGAGAGGATAAGCGGCGGTGAACAATGACCTACGAATGAACGGTAGTTCCGATCGAAATTTCGTCGATTCCAGCTCGTTCGTGGGATCGTTTGGAGTCCGTATATGCCCTCGAAATCTCAGTAAAACCTCCCGATAAAAGTTCACTAATTTCAAGTTTATCATTTAATGTTCAGATGTATCCAGTAGCTTCGTAGAGTAGCGTAATGAAATAAATTAAATTATTTGAGCATGAGTATATTGAATTTATGTATTTGGTAGAATCAGAGTGAAAACGGAACGAATTGGATCGATCCGATATGTTGTTGATAAGTGCGGTTTATACCCACTTATTCGGGTATTCTTAGCTTACTATTTTGTTAGGTTCGTGTCATTTAATGTATTATATATATATATATATATATATATATATATATATATATATATATATAATATATATATATATATATATATATAATTAGTAGGAAGCATTGGAGTATGGATCTTAGAGCAAGTGGACTTGTTTTGGGACCTTAAGGACACATCAGAAGCATGAGGGAAAGGCTGGAGCGAAGTAAATCAGCACACCAGAAAATGTATCTGGCGTTGCAACGCCGGAACTCAGATTTCCGCCATAGTAAATTCTCGAGGATTTGGCGTTGCGACGCTGTGACAGATGTCCAGAATCTTAATTAAGTCGTATTTTACATGCACAATGACTCCAAGACTTCCTTATAAATATAGAAGCTCGTCCAAAATCCTAAAGGGAGACTAATACACAACTCAAGAGTTCAAACACACATATTTTAGAGAGATCCAAAGAGGGAGATTGAAGAGTGACAATGTGAGATGAATGGGGTGACGTCCGAAAATGAAGGGATTCGATTCAGGTTTAATCTTCTAGTTTCTTTCTTTAAACTCTAATGATTTCTATTAGATTCATGACCCTATTTTCATTGTTATTATCTTTAATCATGAACTAACTCTATTATTCTAGAGGATGATGTAGCCAATACTTGAACCTATGTATTTATTGCCAATTTAATTGTTACCAAATTTTATTTCAGTTTATTTATATTCTCATGTGTTTAATGCTTTTAGTTTGTTGGCCACAATTTGAGATGATGAATGTTTAGAATCTATCGGTCCAGAAAGGGGATTTTGAATATGATCTAGAGAATATAACTTAGGAGATTTGTAGAGTTCGGGAGAATCTATAATCCCTTTAAAGTCGTTAACAAAGAATCACAAAGCGTAATGCGTTGTTAATTACTAGTTTTTTTTAGGGATATCAAAGTCTGTAATTGATAATATATTCAGTCGGCACTCGAGGGAGGGGGTTAGAATAACTTAGGGTTCCTGGCTTATAAACTAAGAAAGTGAATGATAATTGATTGGCATAATAAATACATAGAGGATAGTTAGGTGAAATCAGACCTATAATCTATCTTATATTGGTTTCTCCTCACCAAACGTTTTAATATCTTGTTCCTTTAGTTTTTAGTCTTAATTTAGATTATTTTAAATTACTTTCTAAATAAAATTAGGTTTATCAATTATAGTACTTAGTGAGAAGTTGATTACAATCCTCGTGGGTTTGACACTCTTTACTTATCTTTTACTAAAACTTGACACCGTATACTTGTGGTATAATAATCTCGCAACAAGTTTTTGGTACTGTTGTCAAGGATTGTTAATCTAATTCACATTAATACTATTACCAAATAACCTTAGCTTTAATTTAGATTTTTTTTAATTATTTTTATTAATTTTTTCTATTTTGATTTTTGTTTTAGTATTTTTCCTTGTCTTTTTGTGCTTCTGTGAATGCGAAGATCCATAAGTCTTGACTCGCTTCTGTTTGATCCTGAAATAGAAAAAACAACGAGGAGACTGAGGAAAGAAGGGAAAATTGAGAAAGAAGTAATGACAGTTGAAAATATAGAGAACAAACCCACGTCATGTGCCAATCAGGGATCATTTTAAACCAGTCATTGACGATAACTATTCTGGGATTGCGCACCCACCAATCAATGCCAATAACTTTGAGCTGAAACCTGCATTGATGAATATGGTGCAAAAGAACCAATTTGAGGGTTCAACTGTAGAGGATCCGAACATGCATCTAAGGATGTTCCTGGAGATGGAAGATACGATCAAAATGAATGGCGTGACCAAAGAGACCATCAGGCTACACTTGTTCCCATTCTCTTTAGGGGATAAAGCGAGGAGTTGGATGTAATCTATTCCGATGGGGAGCATAATGACATGGCATGATATGGCTATAATATTTCTTACGAGGTTCTTTCCACCAGCTAAATCAACCCAATTGAGAACAGAAATAAGCATATTTAAGCAGTTGTAGACTAAGAATCTGTATGTGGCATGTGAACGCTTTAAAGATCTACTCAGGAGATGCCCACAACATAATTTTGAAGATTGGGTTCAGATTCAGTTATTCTACAATGGGTTGAATGGTCCTAATAGAACCATGGTCGATGCAGCTGCTGGAGGAACCCTCTTCAAGAAATCTACTGAAGATGCCTATGCTCTGCTGGAGAAGATGGCCATTAATAATATCCAATGGCCAAGTGAACGCACTATTATGCCCAATGTGGCTGGTATATACGAGGTGGATCCTATTGTTGCACTTACAGCTCAAGTGTCATCCCTCACGACTATGTATAACTATAGTTTAGTCATTGATCTTTTGAGTATTGTGATGGTTATGTATGCTATGTTGTCAGCCATACAATTATCAACATCATAAGAGCGCTATGATTATGTGTCACTTATGGCTGTTACGATTGATGTATTTGTTGGTATAAAAGTTTACGTTCGTTATAGGAACACCTATGTATGACTATAGTTTAGTCATTGGTCTTTTGAGTATTGTGATGGTTATGTATGCTATGTTGTCAGCCATACAATATTGTATGTACAATTGTATATGTGCGTATGTAAATTTTGATATTGATAGCGTTTATAGATATGATATGAAATGACATGATGTGAAATAAATGCATTCCGTTTCAGATTGGGATGAAATAGATAGTATGAGATCCATATTATGTTTTCCGTTTTGATACTGTATTTGATTCCCTATTAAGAACCTGCGTTATGATGACTGTGATTAACTGTATTGGATTCATGTTCGGTTTCTATTTCTGTTGATAGATGAGATTGAAATGGTTTGAGATGAATGAATATAAATTAAGATGACGAGTTTGATGTAATTTTGGTATGAAATGATTGATTCGATCTACTTTGTTTTGAAATAGCATGGTTTGCATTGATGTATGAAATACCTAACCTTTGAAAATGTGTAAAGTGAGATAACTTGCGAATACGAATAAGATTGTCATGTACATATGTTCGGTTCCGAATGATTAGACATAAGGACAGAGAAATTTTGAGGATGAAATTTTTATACGGAGGGGAGAATGTAATATCCTGAAATTTTTCGAAATAATGTTGGGAAGGTTTTCGAATTAAAGTTAAGGATTTGAGACTGAATGATATTCGAAAATAAGACCTTATGTGTTGGAAAATAGGTTGGAATGTTTTTAAAGTGAAGCTTCATCACGATGGAAAACGCGTGGTATCGATAATCAGTTACACGATTTCTGTTTATATCGTTATACGTGTAAAAATTAATTATTTTGGCTATAAAATTTGAAAATGGATCCGATTGAGCTGATTCTTGAAAAATTGGACTCATTTTTCCGAGAAGAAAAACTTTGGTGTTGAACACTTTTCGAAATTTACATCAGAAGAGCTTCCAAAATGTGAATATTTGAGAAAGACCATGGTAGGGACCTGACTATAATTTTGCGGAGGTCTTCACGTAAATTTCAATTTTTTTTTCTATAAATACCCTTAAGTTTCTAAAATTACAAAAAATCAAAGCTTCTCAAAAACTCCCCACCCGACCCATGTTCCTTATTCAACATCTTGAATGAGCAGCTCGCCGGCCGCTCGTCCTGCCACGGTAGGCCGCGCGATGACACCGGGAGGACCATCCGACCCCCCTGTGTCTAACATTGGCCAGTGACGACGCCAAAAATGCGGGCAAACGGCGGGAAATAGAGACAATATGTGTGAGCATGGGTTTTTCAATTTCGGCATGTCGCTTTGTTTCATGGCCCGAACCATCCGCTAAATCGAATCCCTCGAAGAGTACTACAAGTTGGTGGTGACAGCTTTTCCGTTCTATGCACGCAAAATGAGAGGAGAAATGGCAGTGAACAGTGACTCATGAATGAACAGTAGCTTTGATCAAAATTCCATCGATTCCAACGCGTTCGTGGGATCGTTTGGAGTCCGTATATGCCCTCGATAATCCAGTGCATAATATAAAAGAAATGATCAAAGAAGCAAGCATGCGTAAAATATGATGAAATGAGGTATGTTCGCTGTATGTGCGTTCATGTAGCATTCGGAAACGCGTTCGAACGGTAAACAGAATGCAAGCGTTCGTATGGCGTTTAGAAACGTGTTCGAACGGTAAACAGAATACAAGCGTTCGTATAGCGTTTGGAAACGCGTTCGAACGAAAATGAGGCAGAGTGCATGCGTTCGTATAGCGTTCGAAAACGCGTTCGAACGGGATAAGATATGATGCAAGGTAAAACAGAATGCATGCGCGTTTGAGTTGCGTTTATAAACACGTTTGAACGGGGACAATATATCATGTGTGGCAAGACAGAATGCATGTGCGTTCGTGTACCGTCCGGAAACGCGTTCGAACGGGGTGAGGCCGTATGCATGCGTTCGAATAGCGTTCCGAAACGCGTTTGAACGGAGAGAGACAGAATGCATACGTTCGTGTAGCGTTTGAGAACGCGTTCGAACGAGATTACCAAAGTGGTGTCTAAAATGACATAAACACATGCATGGATGTTTCCCCAAGCGATACGTGGAGTTGTATCCCAAGTACAGACCGCACTACCGTCCATTCAGATTCGGCTACGGAATTTACGTCTGGGTTTCCATCCGATATACCACGAGAGGCAACACTCAATCATTAACCCAATGTAGACAAACATGAAATATGATAATGCATATGACGATAAATAATCGAAAAGACAAATATGCGACACAACAAGGAAGATAAATAACACAAAATAAATGCGGAATAATAAAATAACCATAAATGCAAATTAAATGCGAAATAGTAAGAAGACAAATAACACGAAATAAATGCCGAATAATGAAATATGTGACCAAAGAATTTGGCCATTTTCAATGTAGGACTTCGCATACCCGATTAGACATATTTCACGTCCAACCAAGCATGTCGTTTCCAAGACAACAAAATAAAATATAATAAGGGTGCCCTCAGGTCTTACCTTTTAAGTCGCTTCTCGGGAGTGCGTTTGGACGTCACCGGAAGGGTTAACGTTTTCGCTATTTTTCTGGTTCGCTAGTTCGCTGTTTCCACTCACTGTTTTCTCTATTTTTGCCCGTTGTTTCGCTATTTTGTTCACTATTGTTTGGGTGGTTCAGAGACTGTTTTAGGGGGTGTCTAGGGACTGTTTTGGTTACTGTTTTTTTTTTTTTTTTTTTTTTTTTTTTTTTTTTTCTTTTCTTCTTCTTCTTCTTCTGGTTTAGGGGCTGCTTTAGGGGACTGGTTTGGAGTGGTGTTTTCACGGTCTTGGGAGTTGGTTTTGTTCGGTGCCGGCTAGGTGTTATTCACGTTCAGATTGCTGGTTTGTTGCTATTTTCTTTGGCTTTGGGTGTTTGTAGTTTCGATGAGGGCTGCTTTTTGCGTCAGTGTGGGGGGGGGGGGGGGGGGGGGCTGAGTGTGGTTCACGTGAATGGTCTGTGGTCTTTAGCTTATTGTCTTTTCGGCGGTGAGGCTTGTTTGTTCGTGCATTCGGTCCATGGGGTTACGTTGGTGAGTAGTCTCGGTCATGGGGCAGTTCGTTGGAGGGTTCGTGGCTGGACGTTCAGTGTGCGCCGAGTGTGTGGGGCTTCAAAATGAGTGTGTGGTCTGATTGTGTTTGGTGGCTGCCGAGTAGGTCTGTTAGGGTTTCTGTTGTTTACGTGTGAGGGCTTATGGGCTGTTGTGGTCTTCACGTGGTGGGCTAGGTTTGGCGAGCTGTGTGTTTGTTGTTGGCTGTGAGTGCGGTTCACGACTTTATTTGGTCGGTGGGGATTTGGTTAAAGGCTGGTTCTTTTGGCGTGTCTTGTGCGTAGCAGTGTGGCTTCGGTGAGGGCTATTTGTTGACTAGGTTTGTGTTTCTTTGGTCGATATTTTTTGTTGTTTTGCTCGGTCAGCTCAGTGGCGTGGCGTGAGGTCTGCTGAGAAGTGGCCTGTGATGTGTGTTTTGTGAGGCTGAAAGAGGGAAGAGACGTGAATAGAGAGAGTGGTCGAGAGCCAAGTGTAGGAAGCTAGGGTTTTTGGGGTTCTTTGTTGCCGAGTTAGTGAGGGAGAAGGAGAGAGGCGAGGGGCTGAAGAGAGCTTGGGTTGTTTGTGTTTGTTGTCGGTTGAAGGCTGCACATGCCCCACTCGTACATGAATCCTTTTCTTGATTATTCTGTTACAGACCTGCAAGCATTATGGTCTTATCTTTTGTTTCGTTTTGCTAGGGTCTTCTATATTTTGGTTTTTTGGTTACTGCCGTCAGAGAGAGGATGAGTGGAGATAGGCGAGAGGATAAGGGTGTGAAAGTTGCCGAGAGCTGCTAGGGTTTATTATTCTTTTGTTTGTGCTACTCCATGGCCGAGAGAGATGAATGTTTGTTTTTATTTTTAGAGAGAGGGAAGAGAGACGAAGGATCGTGGCATGAGAGCTATTAATGTTTTTTTTTTTTTTTTTTTTTTGTTTTGTTTTGTTTTTTTTGGTGAGGCCGTGTCAGTGAGAAGGGTTAGGGTTTGATTTAAGTGGTGTTTATATAGTGGTGAGCTAGGGTTAGGGTTTTGGATGGATACGTATGGACTTTGGATGGGTGCGTATAGGCTTTGGATGGGTGAGGGGGTTTTGGGTCGAGATTAAAGTTTGAAACATGAATTGACTAAGCGAACCTGCGGCTAATTAGAGAATTTAAATTTGACGAGCTATTAATTTCAGAATTTTCCCTTTCGGCATCCGTTTCTCGCAACTTCCGCAACTTATCGGGTAGTGCCTCCATACGAGGTTCATCATTGGGCATTATGCAAAAATGCAGTGTCTACAGTAAGTAACTCATGCGATGAGTACTTGAATTGTTGGTTTGTGTTTAAATGTATATAGAGATTATTGAAATGTTTAAGATAAAAGAGGATAATTAAGAGATGGATTTGATAACGGACTTCGAGATTATGTATAGTTAAGTTAATCGACCATCGTTGGTATGGATTTTTGTTATTGCTATGATATGAAGTGAAATATTTGATGAGCTCAATGTCTATGTGCATGTGTTATGTACGTAAGTGTATGAACCTGTAATGTTATAAGCATATGTATAAGTATATGTACACGTATTTTTATATGTATGAGATGATAAGAAATGTATGATTTGAGTATATAAGATCGGTAAAGGGAACAAGTTATGACTTCTGAATTTGTATTAGCATATATATGTGTATGTTATTTTAATAAGTTTGTTATTGACTCATGCATGCTAATTATCTATTTAGAGGTTGGATTGGTTAGGTGTGTGTAGCGACGCTGTCCGGGCTCGAGGCCCGTTTGGAGTACGGAGTAGCCCACGAGGGACTAAACCGAGAATAAATGGAGTCGCCACCCAGTGTGAACTGGGAAATGATTTAAGGCCGCACTCACCCCTCGTAACGGAAGACCTCAACCGTTGGGTTCAGAATGGTCCCTTACTTATGCCAATCGTAATGAACAGATTTATGCTATAATGTAACCAAGTCTTATGCAACACATGCAAGATAATTTAATCAACACACAAGTTTGCATACCCATGAACATTAATAGAAATAATGGAAGCATATTACATTAAAAAATGGATATTTAAGCACATGATGCAGAAAGGAATAACCAAAGAGGCAAACATGCATAAAATATGATAAAAAGAAGTTTGTTCACTGTATGTGCATTCGTGTAGCGTTCGGAAACGCGTTCGAACGGGATAAGGCGAATGTATGCGTTCGAGTAGCGTTCAGAAAACACGTTCGAACGAGATTACCAAAGTGGCGTCTAAAATGACATAAACACATGCATGAATGTTTCCCCAAGCGGTACATGAAGTTGTATCCCAAGTACATGTTGGAGATTCTAAGCATCCCAAGATCAATAAACAAGCATGAAACACAAGTGAATACATTCGAGGAAGTCGCGGAATACTCACATCGATCGGTTGAGCGACGCGCGATAGGCAAAAACTTCACTTTCTGCCCTTGGACTGCTCACGACAGCGAGCAATGTCACAGATCACTGTTTCGGCCATTAGAGGTCTTCGTCAAGCTCCAAGTTTCGTCGAACGATTCCCGGCTCATGGGTGGACTTCCCTATCACCTTCGCATGACTTCGTAGTGTGCTAGCACTCCCGATTTTGCCACAAAATCGCAACTTTTGCTTCCCTTTTCTTCTTGGAACTCGGTAGTGAACTGCCAAAAAACAGAAGGAAAAAGGCCCTCCAAGGGCGTGAAAGAGGGAGAGAATTTGGAGGAGAGAGAGATAAAATTGTGTAATGAATTTTGCTTTTAAATTTGTGTATCTAATACACATTGATTTTCAAAAAATCAATTAAATTTTTACCAAAAATCAAATGGCATTTAAGTTTGCCAACTACCACCATCAATCCATCAATCAATCAAATCAAGTGACAAATTGTCACATCACTCAAAGTGACTAATGATTTGACGCTTGATTTGACTTACGTGTCGCACTCGAATTCGAAATGCGAATGCGTTCGCAAATAATACCGGGCTCCAGTTCGCTAATTCCAAATTAACGAATTTTCCGTTGCGACGTAATTAAATGATTATGCCTAGCGAAATCACTATTCACGTCGCTAACAAATTAATTCTAAATTAACTCGTTCGCCCGAATTAAAATCTAATTTTAATTCCGCGTCGAAACCCAATTTCGTTTAATATATCAAATATATTAATTTATCGATTAATTCCAAATTAATCGTTATCTCTCTTTAATAGATATTTTATCCCAGATAAAATATCTCCGCAATTAATCACAGATTAATTTTATCTCTCATCTTATTAATCCCAGATTAATTAAAGTGCGAGTCATACGTCATCGGTGAATCTTTGGGAAGCGACCCATGAGATCCCCGGATATGTTGGCAGTAAATTCGGTCGTCGGACTATCCGAATACGTAAGTACCTCGTACTACGTTTATACCGATTTACAAGACAAGGTTGGCTTCTAGCAAAGCGCCATGCCTACCCAATTCTCCAGAAATATCCTTACAAGAATAAAGGATCTATATCAGACGTAATATACGTAGTATTGCGTATTTCTGTCCAGTATCGGATGATCACATGCAAGGCCTGGGGTTGGTACAGTGTCTGCCCCGTACGAAGCATATATCGGATTACGAGCAACTAGTCTCTTTAAATCGGATAATCATGACCAAGTCATATTATCCCGACGGTTGCAACCTTTTTAGAGAACCAGTTCTGTATCCCTGCGCGATCATCATCTCCATATGACTGGAGTGACACTTCCGTCTTGACATCACACCCAACACACTACGATTCTCAATATACCCAGCATTGGCGTACACAGAACCTGTTAAAGCCCTGGATGACCGCAACTAAAGTATATTGATTGTCGCAAGTATTAGCGGTGCAAGTCTCAGATTAAGACCAAATACACCTACCCTGATTTTGGACTTCCATAGACACATAGTCATACTACCAATGGAATTCCGATGGGGTCTTATCCAGAGCGAAGCTGTTTCCCGTACCATCGGTAAAACACAACCTCCTATTACACTTGCATGAGTATCCTATACCCAAATATATGAGAACTATGCTGTTGTGCCCTCACAACGCGCACAAGTGTAATACTAGTCTTTTACGCATTTATTGATGTCCAATATCGATAATGCTCTGACTAGGGATATTTAATGATTTATCCTTCGTGGATTGATACTGTCTCATATCATTCTCAATCAAGGAACAAATCACAGGGACCTCCTATCATTTATATATCTTGGTGATCTAATCACAAATGATAAGAGTGCAATCTCCTTTTTCACATAGTTAATTTGTACAACAACACCGTGATCTGTACAAATAGTGACGCTATGGGTCATAATTGTCCAACAATCTCCCACTTGGCCTATAGCCAGTCACTCGAGTGTCTTACACCCGAAATATGTACGGTTGGCTCAAATTACTGAGAAAAGGCTTTCGTCAGCGGATTTGCATGATTATCGTCTGATGCGATTCATTCGATCATCACATCGCCATGATGTATGATCCGAACGAATCAGATGAATATCGAAGTATATATCTGGATCGTTGATGAGACCATTAATTCTTTAGCCTGTGCTGACGCCTAGCTCAGCTGCTAACAGAGCTATATCTAATCTAATTAGATTTATTATCGACCCAAATGGCTTCTATTGCTGCCTCAGCTGCAGCAATAACCCGCATTTGTTGTTTATTCGGTAACAGTATCTTGCTTGGAAGATTTCCAGCTCACTGTTCCGTTATTCAAACTGTATAGTACCGTTTGCGATTTTTAGTCATCTTATCGGTTTAGGAAACTTGCAGTAGTGACCCAGTCACTTCAAGTTCTCCTTCTCCACAGATTAAGATAGCATCCTTAGTTCTCTAAGAAACTAAATATGTTCTTAATATCAATCCAGTGACTATCACTTGGATTGGCCTGTTTGTGAATCCATATGCTCAAAGCGTATGAGACACCGGGTCACGTACATTTTTCAATGTACGAGTTCTCGGAGAGTTTTTTTTCGAAAGCCAAGCTTTCACCGATTATTATTATGGGAATATCATTTCCAAGAAATGACATATTATCATTATTTATAGGACAATATTGTCAGTGCGCTCCCACTAACCCTCTTATATACACAAGAATCATTTTCGTTTTGAATTAAATCATAAACCATTTTGATCACATCAAAACGACAATTCCAAGAACCTAATGCTTGCTTCAATCCAAACATGGATCGAATAACCTGCAAACCTTGTTTACTAGTTTTGGTACGACAAAATAGACATGATGTTGTAAACATCCTTCTAAAGGTTTCCTTTTCAGGAAAGTGATTTTCCAGTTCAGCTGTCATATTTCATAAATGAAACATGCAGCGTTAGCAAGCATTATCCAAATGGATTTACCGTGGCAACAGGTAAAATGTTAAATCGTAATCAACACAATGTTGATAACGATACCTTTCCGCTACAAGCCTAGCTTAGTCCGTTGGTATGTTTCCATCCATGTATGTCTTCCTTGAAGACTTATAGTACCAATAGACACAATGCATTGCAGTACATCAACTAGTGTCCAAACTAAGTTGATATACATGGAATCCATTTCGGACTCATGGCACTTTGCCATAATTAGGGAGTCGATACCTTGTATCACTTCCTCATACGTAGTCAGTTGGTATACCTCAATAAGATTGACATCTTTATTAGGTGAGATTAGAAACCCATACCCCAGGTTGTTTTCTGACTCTCTCCGACATACGCGGTTCTTGTGTATTCGAAGATTATAGTATAGTTTCATCCTTGATGAGCTATATGTGTTCCATTAAGGAATCGGTGCCTGGAACAGTATCACTCCGATTTTCATCGAGTTTTACTATCCTCCCACTTACCACTGCATATCGGTATTCCTCTTAGGAAAAACGCATGGTGAGCAACAATCTAATTGTTCTCTTGTGAGTTGTATAAGTACTATACTTATGTATCCATAGGATAACCTATAATTTGGCACTTATCCAATTTGGGTTTTAGTTTGGTATCATCCAAACGTATGCCTAGCATTCCCAAATTATCAGGAATGTGAAACCCGGTTTCTTTCCCGTTCATATCTAATATGATATCTGTCAAACAGATTATTATGGAACCTTATTCAAAATAAGTTCTTGCACTGTTTATGCGTATCCGTTGAAGGAAATGGTAGCTCAGAGCGACTCATGATTAACCTTATCATGTCCAACAAAATTCGGTTTATCTGTTCGGACACACCGTCAAATTGACGTGTTCCGGGAGGAGTCCTCTTCTGAAAGAATACTTTACTCTTTCAAGTATATGAGAAACTTATTGCTTAAGTATTTTCCATTACGGTCTTACCATGACAGTTTAATACTTTAGCCGATCTGTTTGTCTATTTCGTGTCGAAACTATAAAAGTTTCCGATTTGTGTTCCTAAAGAAACACATAACCATAACGCGATGCCACATTCGTAAAGGTCACGAAATATTCATATCCACATATAGTCTAGCTAGATATGGGCCCACTTATTTCACTATGAACTAGGGCTAACAGATTGGTGGCATTTGCATTTTTACCAAGTAAATGTGGTTTAGGCACTTTGCCCAATAAACTAGATTCGTACTTTATTTGAATGGAATCAAATTAGTCCGAGTACCCACTCTTCAAAAGTGTGGATATACGAGTCTTGTTTGATTGTGTCCCAGACAACAATGCCACAATATGTTTCTTCTGATCAAATCAGTCCGAGATATTTGTTTTTCATGTTTATATGTTTGAGATTTATTTATATTCAAAATATAAATTCTGTTATTCACATCAAATGTGTATATCTTAATATCATCTTTATATATTGAAACACTTTAGTGTTCTAGAATATAAAGGTTCACCCGCAGCGGGTTAAACACTGATATAAAGATAATGTTTCTAGTCAAACTAGTCACATTATAACAGTTTCCAAATTTAGGTACACACCGAAGGTAGTTACTAAACTTAGGTATCTACGGTTAAAACATCGACTTTCGTCCCGTTTCCAATCCGTAGATTAAATCTCTATTGAAGTCAGTATCCTGTTCAAAACAGATTCTGAACATCAATATATTTATGTACCACACTAAGTATTTAAAATCTAATTTCAATACTAGTAATGAACATAATTATGACAAACATATTTGAAGTCAGAGCCTTGCTCGTCTTCAATTCCTTCATGTCTGCTTTGTTCAAACGGCAGTCACGCTTCCGCGATCCCGTTTGCCATATTTAGGCAGACATTTTGGGATATGTCCTTTATCTTCCCAAAAGACTATAATGATTTTGCCTTTGCCCTTTTCATATTCCAGTAGCCTTTGGCCAAGCCTTGGGTTTTTGAAATATCGAAGTAAGGTGCGCCTTGCGCTACTTGCCTTATTGCAAATTTTGACTTTGTTTCCTTGAGAATAGTCATTAACTCTCCAAGAGTTATTTTATTGCAATTTAGTACTTCTAAAATCTAAGTATAGATTTATGAAGATCCTTCAATTTCAGTATCATACTTTAAAGTTCTAATCCTTAGTTCTGATTCAGAAATTAAGGAGTCTACTGCGACAAGCTTAATGGATTAAGCACTAAAGTTATCATCACATAAATCTTCCAAAGATTATGCTATACTATTTGCTTAAATCCAGGCTTAGGCCTAATATGTTATTTTATCAAATAAATTAACTTATTAGTTTCCAGGATCATCCTGAAGTTTTATTCCCATTTTGAAAATTAAACCATTTAAATATATTTTCCCTAGGATTATGTTTTAAATGTCAATCTTTCAATTTTTTATCTTGATTTTAATAGTCCAACTATTTAATCAACGATTTCGGTACTATCTATTATAATGATTACAATAGTCCAACTATTTAATCAACTATAATTTAATAGATTAAAATCACTTATATTGATTACTATAATCCAATTATAAAATCAACTATAAATGAATAGTTTGAATATAGTCCAACTATTTATTAAAACAACAATTAAATATTAGTCCAACTAACATTTAATTTATAACGACGAATGATATTTGTTTGAGCGCGTATGGCAAGTAATTAAACGAATATTGCAAATTCAATTCTTGCCTCCCACTATTTTTCGGCGAGCCTCTAACCCTCTGTCGAGTACTCGGGAAACCATATTTCCTAGTGGGCTAGGATCCCATTAAATATCACACAATCTTGACTTTGGCCAACAAATTGTATGATAATTAACTAGGTAGATCTCTAAGATTGATTGGATCCAATCCAATTCCTAGATCCGGTAGGGGGACATCCAAGTCCGAAACATATATCTTATATATGCCAATACATCCAATGTATTACCTAACCTTTTTCCTCTGAATCAACTAAGCCTTGGCTTTGGCACAACAAACCTAGTGATCCAAGTCAAGCGCGACCCATTTACCATGGAAAGCTTCGTAATCAATGTCGATGGACAAGAAATGGTATTGAATTTGGCCAACAAACCACAACTTGGACAAGACACTGACATGGAACAAATTTCTCGTGATTCAAACACATCCTCGACGGACAAAGGCCTTGACTTTGGCCAACAAGCCAATGCCAGTCTCGGATCTTGAGTGAGAATCACTCAATGGAAGGAAAGACGCTTAATATTTTGCGAGGGTTTTTCGAGTGCAAATTGGCAACCAATTTATTATCTTTGTTAAGGTCTCATCATCATACACCCTTAAACATGCATTCTAAATACATAATAAAGTGCGTATAATAAAATAATAATGATATGCGAATGGATACTTTACACATTGATCCTAGATCAAATCTCTACCTTTCTCTCTCCCGCTAGCACATGTATTTACTTCTACCCGTTACACTACACTTCTAAAGAAACCTCATTTACATTGAGGGGAATATGTGAGAAGAGAATACAAAGAATAAGGAGGTAATAAGGCTAGACACGCAGGTCCAATTAATAAATTCCAAATTTATTACAACAATTTCTAAAATTACCCCACCCATCTAATATCCATCCGATATACATTATTCATGCATCGCAACCATGTATTCACACAAGCATGTTATCAATCAATCTAATCCAATTAATTAAT
Source organism: Zanthoxylum bungeanum (assembly GCA_019454045.1). NCBI lineage: Eukaryota > Viridiplantae > Streptophyta > Magnoliopsida > Sapindales > Rutaceae > Zanthoxylum > Zanthoxylum bungeanum. The sequence continues at coordinate 30,984 of SKCR01003494.1, forward strand.
CTGATAATTAGTGATCATCCAATGTTCAAACAACGATTTGATTTTGCTCGAGTCAAACTCGTTTTGCGAATAAGTACTCAAAGTACGAATTCTCGAATTAAATTAAACTACACAATTAAATCCAATTCAATTTGTATTTAATTCTAATTCACTATTTAATTTCAAATTAAATACTACACTTTATTAACGAACCTTTACGACTTAAATTCCAAATTTAATCATTACGGGTCTCAAAGCCCGATTAACGTCCAACGTCAATTTAATTAAAGTCCAATGGGCTTTTAATTAATTTCTTAAGGCGTGGAATTTTGGTCAACTCGGGTCAAACCGAATAACCAAAATCCAATACGGGAGTTACCCCATAAGCTTAGAGATCAATCTTGGCCCATTAGGCCCAATTAAACTTTAAAGGTCCATTAAGTCGCATTTGGGCTTCATGGAAACGGTTTTGGGCCCAATTGGATCCAACCAATTTTGCCTAAACCCAACTTGGTACAACCAAGCCCAATAAGCCCAATTACAACATAACAAGCTCAAATCCAATTTAAGGCCCAATTAACTAAATTACTAAAATCCAATTTTACAATTTAATTAATCAAAGTGCATTAAAATAATTAATCACCCAAATCATTATTTCCAAAACACAAATTAGGCTAATTAATCATGCTCATCTATATTAAATCATGTCCAACATAATTTAATTAAAATCAAACCCAATACATGCTCAATGACTCTCGGCAATTTGGGGATTTAACGTCCGATTCGAATTCAATCCAATTAATTCCACAATCGACATTAAATCATATTCCCAAATGATTTCCAACACATCCAATGATCAAAAATAAAAAATCCCAAGACATTATAAGGCTTCTAACTCTCGGCCAACACCAAGAAAATTGGGGAAATTTGTTCCAAACATAATTTCAACAAATTGATCCAATCAATCCTCAATTCAAACACATTTAAGCATACTAATTCATCCAATTTCATTAATCATGCTCAAAATCAAGTTTACCCAAATTTTAAGCCCTAAACGTTTTCATGCTTTTCCTTGCTCATGATACCATTGTGTGAGATTCTAAGCATCCCAAGATCAATAAACAAGCATGAAACACAAGTGAATACATTCGAGGAAGTCGCGGAATACTCACATCGATCGGATGAGCGACGCGGTAGGCAACAAAACTTCACTTTCTGCCTTTGGACTGCTCACGGCAGTGAGCACTGTCACAGCTCACTGTTTTAGCCATTGGAGGTATTCGTCAAGCTCCAAGCTTCGTCGAACGATTCCCGGCTCATGGGTGGACTTTCCTATCACCTTCGCATGACTTCGTAGTGTGCTAGCACTCCCAATTTGCCACAAAATTGCAACTTTTGCTTCCATTTTCTTCTTAGAACTCGGTAGTGAACTGCCAAAAACAGAAGGAAAAAGGCCCTCCAAAGGCGTGAGAGAGGGAGAGAATTTGGAGGAGAGAGAGATAAAACTGTGTAATGAATTTTGCTTTTAAGATTTGTGTATCTAATACACAATTGATTTTCAAAAAATCAATTAAATCTTTTACCAAAAATCAAATGGCATTTAAGTTTGCCAACTACCACCATCAATCCATCAATCAATCAAATCAAGTGACAAATTGTCACATCACTCAAAGTGACTAATGATTTGACGCTTGATGCGACTAATGATTTGACGCTTGATTTGACTTGCGTGTCGCACTCGAATTCGAAATGCGAATGCGCTCGCAAATAATACCGGGCTCCAGTTCGCTAATTCCAAATTAACGAATTTTCCGTTACGACGTAATTAAATGATTACGCCTAGCGAAATCACTATTCACGTCGCTAACGAATTAATTCTAAATTAACTCGTTCGCCTGAATTAAAAACTAATTTTAATTCCGCGTCGAAATCCAATTTCGTTTAATATATCAAATATATTAATTTATCAATTAATTCCAAATTAATCGTTATCTCTCTTTAATAGATATTTTATCCCAGATAAAATATCTCCGCAATTAATCCCAGAATAATTTTCTCTCTCATCTTATTAATCCAAGATTAATTAAAGTGCGAGTCATACGTCATTGGTGAATCTTTGGGAAGCGACCCATGAGATCCCCTGATATGTTGGCAGTAAATTCGGTCGTCGGACTATCCGAACACGTAAGTACCTCGTACTACGTTTATACCGATTTACAAGACAAGGTTGGCTTCTAGCAAAGCGCCATGCCTACCCAATTCTCCAGAAATATCCTTACATGAATAATAGATATATATCAGACGTAGTATACGTAGTATTGCATATTTCTGTCCAGTATCGGATGATCACATGCAAGGCCTGGGGCTGGTACAGTGTCTGCCCCGTACGAAACATATATCAGATTACGAGCAACTAGTCTCTTTAATATCAGATAATCATGACCAAGTCATATTATCCCGACGGTTGTAACCTTTTTAAAGAACCAGTTCTGTATCCCTGCGCGATCATCGTCTCCATATGACTAGAGTGACACTTCCGTCTTGACATCACACCCAACATACTACGATTCTCAATATACCCAGCATTAGTGTACACAGAATCTGTTAAAGCCCTGGACGACCGCAACCAAAGTATATTGATTGTCGCAAGTATTAGCGGTGCAAGTCTCAGGTTAAGACCAAATACACCTACCCTGATTTCGAACTTCCATAGACACATAGTCATTCTACCAATGGAATTCCGAGGGGGTCTTATCCAGAGCGAAACTGTTTCCCGTACCATCGGTAAAACACAACCTCATATTACACTTGCATGAGTATCCTATACCCAAATATATGAGAACTATACCGTTGTGCCCTTACAACGCGTACAAGTGTAATACTAGTCTTTTACACATTCATCGATGTCTAATCTCGATAATGCTCTGACTAGGGATATTTAATGATTTATCCTTCGTGGATTGATACTGTCTCATATCATTCTCAATCCAGGAACAAATCACAGAGACCTCCTATCATTTATATATCTCGGTGATCTAATCACAAATGATAAGAGTGCAATCTCCTTTGTCACCTAGTTAATTTGTACAACAACACCGTGATCTGTACAAATAGTCACGCTATGGGTCATAATTGTCCAACAGTACAGACCGCACTACCGTCCATTCGGATTCGGCTACGAAATTTATGTCTGGGTTTCCATCCGATATACCGCAAGGGATAGCACGCAAGCATTAACACAACGCAATCATTAACCCAAAGTTGACATACATGAAATATGATAATGCATATAACAATAAATAATCGAAGAGACAAATATGCGAAATAACAAGGAAGATAAATAACACAAAACAATAGTGCGGAACAATAAAACAACAATAAACGTAAATTAAATGCGAAATAATAAAAGACTAATAATACGAGATAAATGTGGAATACTAAATATGTGACCAAATAATTTGGCCGTTTTCAATGTAGGACTTCGCATGCCCGGTTGGACGTATTACACGTCCAACCAAACATGCCGTTTCCAGGACGACAAAATAAAATATAACAAAGGGTGCCCTCAGGTCTTACCTTTTAAGTCGCTTCTCGGGAGTGCGTTGGGACGTCACCGGAAGGTTTAACATTTCCACTGTTTTGTCTGGTTCACTGTTTCTGCTCACTGTTTTCTCTATTTTTACCCGCTGTTTTACTGCATTTTCTACTGCTGTTTTTCTGCATTTTATGCTGTTATTTTGGTATCGGTTTTGGTGATTAATGGGACAGATTTTTGGAGGGGTAAGTGGGTTGCTTCTTTGATTGCTCACATCCAGGTTATACTTCACGTGGCCTATGTGCATGATTTGGCTGCTTTGGGAGTGTGTGTCTTCGGCTGGTTGAAGGATGGTTTGGTCGGTTAGTGGCTTGTATTTGGTTCACGTGATTTGTGTTTGATTGATGTGGCTTGTGGTCTGTTTGTGAAGATATTTTGTGTTTGAATGTCGTGTTTCTTTATCTCGGTCAGTGAGGGCATATAGGTTGTTGGTTCACGCTGTTTGGTGAAGTGGCGTTTGGTGCTTGGCTTGTTTGTGTTTGCTTGGTCGATAGTTTGTGTTTGTTTTGGCTTGTTTGTGTTTGTTTTGGTAGGTGGCTATGGGCTGTTTGTGGCTTTGTTTGTGTTGGTGAAGGGGTTAATTTGTGGCTGTTGGTCGGTCTGATTTCACGTTTGCTTTTGTTGTTCAGTGACTTGTTCACGTGAAGGAGAGGCCGAGAGTGAGGAGGGCTTTTTTGGGTTTGACTTTGTCGAGTCTGTGTATGAAAGAAGAGAGAGATTAATGCCGTGAGTTGTCTAGGGTTTTTTTATTTTAGTTTTTTTTGGCGTCGATAGCAGGATTGAGAGCTCAGGTTTTTGGTGGCTGCCGTGAGTGGGTTTTTTAGAGATAGATGAGAGATTAGAGAGATGAGCCGAGAGAGGGTTCCATTAGGATTTCTTTCTTTGATTTTTTTACCGTGAGTTTGATGGGAAGAAGAGGGGCTGCCGATGGGTTAAGGATGAGTCTGTCTAGTGTTTTGGTTGTGGCCATGTAAGTGAGAGCCAAGAGGTTAAGAGGGAGTTAGGGCTGCCGAGAGTTTGATGTGAAGAAGAGAGAATAGAGAGAGTAGTAGAAAGCTTAGGGTTTTTGTCTTTTTTTGTTTTTTTGTCTTCGCCGTGAGTGGAGTTTTTGGAGAAGAAAAGAGAGAGGGAAAAGAGAGGCTACAAGGCGTGAAGGGAGAGATCAGTTTAGGGTTTCATTGTATTTTTTTTGGAGTGAGTGAATTGGTGGCGGCTACGTTGATTTGGTCGGTGAGAGTGAGGAAGAGCGAGAGGCGAGGCTAGGGGTTCTCTTGATTTATGGCCGTGTGTATGTGTGGAGCCGAGAAAGGCTGCTAGTGTTTATGGCTTCGTCCGAGTGTTTGTGATAGAGGCGAGATGGTTCTTATTATTTTGGGTTTGTGTTACTGCCGAGAGGTTGAAGAAGAGAGAAGACTGTGTGAGTTCTTAGGGTTTTATTCTTTTTTTTTTGTGTGTAGTTGCTGCCGTGAATGAGAGAAGAGTTAGGGTTTGGTTTAAGTGGTCTTTATATAGTGGTGAGCTAGGGTTAGGGTTTCTTGGTAGTGTTAGGGTTTTGGATGAGTACGTATGGGCTTTGGATGGCTGCGTATGGGCTTTGGATGGGTGCGTATGGGCTTTGGGTCAAGATTAAAGTTTGAAACAAGAATTGACTAAGCAAACCCGCGGCTAACTAGTGAATCTAAATTTGACGAGCTATTAATTTCAGAATTTTCCCTTTCGGCGTCTATTTCCCGCAACTTCCGCAACTTATCGGGTAGTGTCTCCATACGAGGCTCATCATTGGGCATTATGCAAAAATGCAATGCCTACAGTCACCCCTACTTTGATGGGACTTGTGCAGTGTGTGACAGTGACAATCCTATCAAAGTCATGCATGCATTTTTACTTACCTGGCTCGCCAGCTGTTGCTTAACTTACCTGTTATTCTGAGATGCTTCAAACTGAATTGATGGTGGTGAGGTGCTGCGACCTCCAAGGTTCATCCCTGCAAGATGCTGCGATCTCTAGGATTTATTACCGAACTGAGTTGGTGAGAGGTGGTCCATTCCCGAACCGTTACTGTGAGGTGGTCCATTCCCGAACCGTTACTGTGAGAGGTGGTACATTCCTGAACCGTTACTGAATGAGGTGGTCCATTCCCGAACCGTTACTGTATGAGGTGGTCCATTCCCGAATCGTTACTGAATGATGTGGTCGATTCCCGAACCGTTACTGTATGAGGTGGTCAATTTCCGAATCGTTACTATGAGGTGGTCCATTCCTGAATCGTTACTGAATGAGGTGGTCCATTCCCGAACCGTTACTGTGAGGTGGTCCATTCCCGAACCGTTACTGAATGAGGTGCTCTATTACCAAACCGTTACTGTAAGGTGGTCCATTCCCGAACCATTATTGTGAGGTGGTCCATTCCTGAACCGTTACTGTATGATGTGGTCCATTTCCAAACCATTACTATGATGTGGTCCATTCCCGAACTGTTACTAAGAGGTGGTCCATTCCCGAACCGTTACTGAATGAGGTGGCCCATTCCCGAACCGTTACTGTATGAGGTGGTCCATTCCCGAACCGTTACTGTGAGGTGGTCCATTCCCGAACCGTTACTGAATGAGGTGGTCCATTCCTGAACCGTTACTGTGAGATGGTCCATTTCCGAACCGTTACTGTGAGGTGGTCCATTCCCGAACTGTTACTGAGTTGTACTGAATATGGCTTTGTTCCATGGGCTTTGTTCCCGAATAGTGCTGATAATATGGGCTTTATTCCCGAACTGAACTGAATGTGGGCTTTGTTCCCTAACTGTGTTGAGAGTGGGCTTTATTCCCGAAACGACTGATAATGTGGGCCTCGACCCTAGGATTCATTCCCGAAACTGCTGATAGTGTGGGCCTCGACCCTGGGATTCATTCCCGAAAACTGCTGATAATGTGGGCCTCGACCCTGAGATACATTCCAGAAACTGCTGATAGTGTGGGCCTCGACCCTGGGATCCATTCCTGAAACTGCTGATAATGTGGGCCTCGACCCTGGGATTCATTCCAGAAACTGCTGATAGTGTGGGCCTCGACCCTGGGATTCATTCCCGAAACTGCTGATAATGTGGGCCTCGACCCTCGGATCCATTCCTGAAACTGCTGATAATGTGGGCCTCGGCCCTGGGATCCATTCCCGGAACTGCTGATAATGTGGGCCTCGGTGTGGGACACGAAAACTGGGCGACACATGCTGTTCCGGGCTCGCGGCCCGGTTGGGAGTACGGAGTAGCCCGCAGGGGACTAAACCAGAGAATAATATGGAGTCGCCACACCGGGAAAATGTGATTTAAGGCCGCACTCACCCCTCGCAAGGGAAGACCTCAAACCGTTGGGTTCAGAATGGTCCCTTACTTATGCCACTTGTAATGCAAAGATTTGTGCAATAATCTAACCATGCGTAAGCAACATGTATGCTCAAAGGTAACTTAGATCTAATCCGCATTCGTTAAAATAAGTCATCTGACTAAGTTCGCATGCTTTAAAAATAAGTCATCACAATGGCAAGCATATAATATCACACAACGAGCATGTTGAATCATCCAACGTAAAGAACAAATAAATAATTAGTTCGACATAAACGTTAACTAGATTACTAATGCGAAATTAAAGAACTAAATCATACATAAAGAAATAACATAATCATTCTTAAAAATAAACAATATACTAAACTAAATCATGCTTTAATAATAAATAACGGACTAGCAACCTAATCATGCGCGAATACAAGTTTGGATGAAACGAAATACGTGTGTCTCTCAAGTGGTACGTGGCATTGTATCCCGAGTGTAGACCGTACTACCGTCCATTCAGATTCGGCTATGAAATTTACGTCCAGGTTTCTATCCGATATACCACAAAAGAGAACACACATTCCATTCATCCGGAATTCACATCATGCATCAATCCATAATACTCATATGCAATAAAGTATTAAAATAAATAAAAAACGAAAGATAATAATAAAGAAGGTGCCCTCAGGTCTAACCTCTTTCGTCGTCTCTCGAAAGCGCGTTACACGGCCGTCGGAAGGGTTGATGCTCCGCTATTTTTCTGGTTTGCCGCCGTTTTGGACTGCAGTTTTTCTCACTGTTTTGGGGCGAATTCTGGATTGTTTTAGGGTGATTTGTTCACTGTTTTTGGGGTGTGTTTTAGGTGGTTTTCGGGAATGTTTTGGGCAGTTTTTGGGTGCAGTTTTGGGCACTTTTAGGGGTGTATTTTTGGCTTAGTTTCCAGGGTTTTTGGTTCGCTGGAAGGGGTTATTATTGTTGTTTGTTTGGATCGGTGAATGAGGGCTGCATATGTGGCTTATTTAGCGTGAATCAAGTGGGGCAGTGGGCTACGTGTGCTTAGAATAGTTCACGTCAGTGGCTTTGTTGTGGATGTGCAAGGTGTCCATTTGAGGGGCTGTTTGCCGAGTAAGTGAGGGGCATGATGAGCTAAGTGAGTGTGCTAAATGGGGCAGGTGGCATGAGGCTTTTGAATGATCAAGGGGCAGTGTGGCGTGAAGGGGCTGAGGTGCGTGAGGGTTCTAAGGGGCTTTACTTGTTGCGCTAATGTGGGTTATTGGTCTGCTTATGTTGGTTAATCAGAGGGATTAGGTGTCGTTGAAAGGAGCTAGGCGTGAAGTGGTGGGACGTGTGGCTAGGCGTGAAGGTTCTTGTCTTAGGCGTTGAAGGTTGTTTGTGAGGGCAGAATTTGAGTCGGTTGGTGAGGTTAGGGGCGTGAGGGGTTTGTTGATCTGCTGGGTGGAGTTCACTATTTAGTGTTATGGTTGCTCGGTTTCTGAGTGATTTTTTGTCTTTGTTGCTCGGTGTTGATGAGAAGGGAGAAGGTATTAAGGGTTTAAATGCTTTATGTTAGTGTATTGGGGCTGGTTTGTTTACGTGAAGGAAGAAAAGTGGAAGTAGGGTTTTCTTTGTTTATCTCTAATGCCGTGAGAGAGAGTTGGGAGGGCCAAGGATGAAGGTGCCGTGAGAGTGGAGAGAGACCAAGGCTGTGCGTGTCTTCTTTAGGGTTTTACTAGCTGGTTGAGGGAGAAAGAATGAGTTCTCCTTTTGTTCATGTGTTTAAGGTCTTTATTTTTAGAGAGGGATGAGAGGTAAAGAGAGAGAGAGAGGGCCTCGATTAGGGTTTATTGATTATTTTGTGAGTGGCCGTCCATAGTCTTCTCTTTTTTAAGGTTTAGTTTGTGTTCTATTTTATAGTTTTTGATTAGGGTTTGCATGGATTTTTAAACAAGGAAAGAAATCAATTAAAAAGGGATATATTTAATTTATTTATAAAGGGAAAAAATAATTATATTTTTGGTGGGTAATATATTAAATTAGGTGAGTGATTTATTTAATTTGGTAGGTGATTTAATTAATTTAGGAATTTAATGTAATTAGATTTTAATTTAATTTAATTGGTTTTTAATTTAAATTTGTGTCATGTTTTAATTATTTCTTGGATTGGGCTTGGATGAGATGGGCTTGGTGTATGTCTTAGTGATGTGTGGGCTAGGTGTGTGGCTTGCGAGGGTTTTTTAGGCTAAAGATGCTTTAAAACGGAGGTCCAACGAGTGAACCTGGAGCTAAACAAGTGAATAAAATTTAACGAAATATCGATTCCCTTCCGACAACCGTTTCCCGCAACTTCCTCGACTAAAAAGGTAGTGTCTCCAAATGAGACTCATCATAGGGACTCACATGCAAAAATACAGTGCCTACAGTCACCCCCACTTTGATGGGACTTGTGTAATGTGTTACAGTGACAATCCTATCAAAGTTATGCAATGCATTTTCACTTACCTGGTTCACCAGCTATTGCTTAACTTACTTGTTATCCTGAGATGCTTTGACCTTTGGGCTTTATTCCCGAACTGCGTTGAGAGAAAGCTTTATTCCCCTGGGCTTTATTCCCGAGCTGTTTTGAAAGTGGGCTTTATTCCTCTAGGCTTTGTTCCCGAACTTTGTAGAGATATGGCTTTATTCCACTGGGCTGTATTCCCGAGCCGTGCTAAGAGAGAGCTTTATTCTCCTGGGCTGTATTCCCGAACTGTGCTGAGAGAGAGCTTTATTCTCGTGGGCTGTATTCCCGAACTGTGTTGAGAGAGAGCTTTATTCTCCTGGGCTGTATTCCCGAACTGTGCTGAGAGATATCTTTATTCTCTTGGGCCTTGTTCCCGAACTGCTTTGAAAGTGGGCTTTATTCCCCTAGGCTTTGTTCCCGAGCTATGTTAAGATATGACTTTATTCCTCTGGGCCTTGTTCCCGAACTGTGTTAAGATAAAGCTTTATTCCCTTGGGCCTTGTTCCCGAACTGTGTTAAGATAGAGCTTTATTCCCTGGGCCTTGTTCCCGAACTTCTTTGAAAGTGGGCTTTATTCCCTAGGCTTTGTTCCCGAACTGCTTTGAAAGTGGGCTTTATTCCCCTAGGCTTTGTTCCCGAGCTATGTTAAGATAGAGCTTTATTCCCGAACTGAATTGACTGTGGGCCATATTCCCGAACTGAATGCTGGCTTTATTCCCTGGCTGTATTGAATGCTGGCTTTATTCATTGGTCCTTGTTCCCGAATTATGTAGAGAGTGAGCTTTGTTCCCTGGGCTTTATTCCCGAACTGAGTTGACAGTGGGCTTTATTCCCGAACTGTACTGAATGAAGGCTTCATTCCTTGGGCCTTGTTCCTGAATTATATTGACTGTGAGCTTTATTCCCGAACTGTACTGAATGAAGGCTTCATTCCCTGGGCCTTGTTCCTGAATTATATTGACTGTGGGCTTTATTCCCGAACTGTGTTGAATGTGGGCTTTATTCCTCTGGGCCTTGTTCCCGAACCGTTTTAAAAGTGGGCTTTATTCCTTGATTGTATTGACTGTGGGCTTTATTCCCGAACTGTACTGATTGAAGGCTTTATTCCCCTGGGCCTTGTTCCCGAAACTGTTACCGATGTAGTGGTTCTTCGACCTCAAACTGACGTGGGCCTCGCCCCAAACTGATACTGACGTGGGCCTCGCCCTCAACTGATACTGATGTGGGCCTCGCCCCCAGACTGATACTAATATAGGCCTCGCCCCAAACTGATACTGATGTGGAACTCGCCCCCAGACTGATACTGATATGGGCCTCGCCCCAAACTGATACTGATGTGGGCCTCGCCCCCAGACTGATACTGATATGGGCCTCGCCCCTAGGCTGATACTGATGTGGGCCTCGCCCCCAGACTGATGCTGATATGGGCCTCGCCCTAAACTGATACTGATATGGGCCTCGTCCCCAGACTGATACTGATATGGGCCTCGCCCCCAGACTGATACTGATATGGGCCTCGCCCCAAACTGATGCTGATATGGGCCTCGCCCCCAGACTGATACTGATATGGGCCTCCCCTCCAGACTGATACTGATGTGGGCCTCACCCCTATGCTGATACTGATATGGGCCTCACCCTAAACTGATACTGATATGGGCCTCGCCCCAAACTGATACTGATATGGGCCTCGCCCCCAGACTGATACTGATGTGGGCCTCACCCCCAGACTGATACTGATATGGGCCTCGCCCCAAACTGATACTGATATGGGCCTCGCCCCCAACTGATACTGATATGGGCCTCGCCCCTGTGATTCATTCATGAAAACTGCTGACACTGTATCGTTGCTGCTTCCGGTTGGCTTGCATTTGTCGTTTTTTTTTCGTTGAAACCTGTGAATACAAAACAAAACAAACACAAAAGGAATGCAGAATATGTTACGTGTATGCATACATGCATGAATGAGTTTCCTATCTTGTTGGGTTAGGTATTCTGTCGGTACTCTTGGTGGCTGCTCAGTCGTCTCTCTGGTCTCCTAGTCTTAATTTAGCTTTCTGTTCTCCGCTGTTTGCACTTGGTCAAGATGAACCACATGGTGGGGCCTTCCATATCATCATACTATATCATATGCTACGAAATAGTCCCAATAGTTATACATATTATCGTCCTCAAGGAATCCCAGTAATGAAACCAGAGAACATTCAAAACACTCAATGCAACTCAAATATGAGTTTTTGAATAAATGATCTATGCCAGTCTCAAAGTGTGTGTGTGCAAAGGTTCTTTCACAGTTTGATCCTTAAGCAAGCCAACTAAATGATTTCGTTTCAAAAATCGGGATTGGTGGGTCAAACCAACCTAGATGTCTCAATTATATTCCGCAATTGCTTTTTCGTGCTCAATGTGGTATGGTTTTATCTTTCTTTTCCTTTGTCTTTCATTTTTTTTCTTTTCATTTTGAACTTCATTTTTTTCTTTTCTCTTTTTTTTTTCTTTTTTTTTCATTCTTTGACACACCTACCCATTAAGGTAACATTTCTCCTCATGGTGGTCCTAATACTCGCCCATGGGTAGCTTCACGCTTATCGGTTATAGGCGGTCTATTTTTTTATTTTAGAGACTTTTCTTTTATTTTCAACCATACCACACATCATAACACAAGCAAGTCAGGATAGACATCTAAGCAAACAGTCATCTAAGCAAACGGTCATTCACCGACCTACAATTTCTTCGACTAGTCACTTTGCTAACTACTCAGGTTTTCACCGCTAAGAACCATAATCAGGTGCTTACGAGTCTAACATAGATCAATTACTCAAAGCATCAGATAAAAGTACATCAAGGGTTTATCGTTTCTAAAGTTTCACTCTAAAGCAATCAATTTCATCATCGGACTTATGTCTAACTATCAAGGACTAAAAACAAACAATTTTTTTCTCTTTTTTTTTTCTTTTTTTCTCTTCTTTTTTTCCTTTCTTTTTTTTTTAAGGCCCCCCAATGGTCTTTCTATCCTTGCCGTGAGGTTTTTTGTTTCTCGATTTCCTTTTCCCCTCTATCCATGTTTGCTAAACTCCTATTGATAAACCTTTTTTTTCTAAAACCCAACGGATATCTATGATGGCTTTTAAGACACGGGGTTAACATGATGCGTGTAAGCATGAGATGCATGAGATATGTGCAATGTATGTAATATATAAGCCCATTTAAAATTTTTTACACTAGTTGGCCCATTATCATTTTAAAGTATTCAATAATACTATTGCGTGGTGCAAACTTGTCCCAGTTGAAAAGGCCCAACATGTTTACACTTTGCGATAACATGGCTAAACAACTTCAAATGATAAGAGGCCCAAATATAAAATGACCCATCGACATTTTAGAATCTTTTGGGCCAACTGTCAAAGGACACGAACTCGTCCCTGTTTAAATGGCCCAACAAGTTCACATCTTTTGACAAAAGGTCCAACTGGATGCAAATGACGGCGGTCCAAAACATCAACATAAAAAAAAATAATTTCTACTAGTTCTACGACTAAGGTTCACATGTGGGTTTACGGGAGTGCGGAAAAAGGCTCTCGCTGACGAAGGCTCTCGCTGACAATGCCTTTAACTAAACCCCTTCAACCCATTGTAGACACGATTAATTAAAGCACAAATCCAAACATTACAAGACATTATTTCGGGGCCGATTCTCTATCCCCAGTGGAGTCGCCAGACTGTGGGACACAGAAACTGGGCGACATATGCTGTTCCGGGCTCGCGGCCCGGTTGGGAGTACGGAGTAGCCCACGGGGGACTAAACCGGAGAATAATATGGAGTCGCCACCCGGTGTGGACCGGGAAAATGTGATTTAAGGCTGCACTCACCCCTCGCAAGGGAAGACCTCAAACCGTTGGGTTCAGAATGGTCCCTTACTTATGCCACTTGTAATGCAAAGATTTGTGGAATAATCTAACCAAGCCTAAGCAACATGTATGCTCAAAGGTAACTTAGATCTAATCCGCATTCGTCAAAATAAGTCCTATGACTAAGTTCGCATGCTTTAAAAATAAGTCATCACAATGGCAAGCATATAATATCACACAACGAGCATGTTGAATCATCCTACTCAAAGAACAAATAAATAATTAGTTCGACATAAACGTAAACTAGATTACTAATGCGAAATTAAAGAACTAAATCATGCATAAAGAAATAACATAATCATGCTTAAAAATAAATAATATACTAAACTAAATCATGCTTTAATAATAAATAACGGACTAACAACCTAATCATGCTCGAATATAAGTTTGGATGAAACGAAATGCGTGTGTCTCTCAAGTGGTACGTGGCATTGTATCCCTAGTGCAGACCGTACTACCGTCCATTCGGATTCGGCTACGGAATTTACGTCCAGGTTTCCATCCGATATACCACAAAAGAGAACCCGCATTCCATTCATCCGGAATTCACATCATGCATCAATCCATAATACTCATATGCAATAAAGTATTAAAATAAATAAAAAAAAATGAAAGATAATAATAAAGAAGGTGCCCTCAGGTCTAACCTCTTTCGTCGTCTCTCGAAAGCTCGTTACACGGCCGTCGAAAGGGTTGATGCTCCGCTATTTTTCTGGTTTGCGGCCGTTTTGGACTGCAGTTTTTCTCACTGTTTCGGGGTGAATTCTGGATTGTTTTAGGGTGATTTGTTCACTGTTTTTGGGGTGTGTTTTAGGTGGTTTTCGGGACTGTTTTGGGCAGTTTTTTGGTGTAATTTTGGGCACTTTTAGGGGTGTATTTTTGGCTTAGTTTCCAGGGTTTTTGGTTCGCTGGAAGGGGTTATTATTGTTGTTTGTTTGGATCGGTGAATGAGGGCTGCATATGTGGCTTATTTAGCATGAATCAAGTGGGGCAGTGGGCTACGTATGCTTAGCATGGTTCACGTCAGTGGCTGTGTTGTGGATGTGGAAGGTGTCCATTTGAGGGGCTGTTTGCCGAGTGAGTGAGGGGCATGATGAGCTAAGTGAGTGTGCTATAGGGGGCAGATGGCGTGAGGCTTTTGACTGATCAAGAGGCAGTGTGGCGTGAAGGGGCTAAGGTGCGTGAGGGTTCTAAGGGGCTTTACGTGTTGCGCTAATGTGGGTTATTGGTCTGCTTATGTTGGTTGATCAGAGGGATTAGGTGTCGTTGAAAGGAGCTAGGCGTGAAGTGGTGGGACGTGTGGCTAGGCGTGAAGGTTCTTGTCTTAGGCGTTGAAGGTTGTTTGTGAGGGCAGAACGTGAGTCGGTTGGTGAGGTTAGGGGCATGAGGGGTTTGTTGATCTGCTGTGTGGAGTTCACTATTTAGTGTTATGGTTGCTCGGTTTCTGAGTGATTTTTTGTCTTGGTTGCTCGGTGTTGATGAGAAGGTATTAAGGGTTTAAATGCTTTATGTTAGTGTATTGGGGCTGGTTTGTTTACGTGAAGGAAGAAAAGTGGAAGTAGGGTTTTCTTTGTTTTTCTCTAATGCCGTGAGAGAGAGTTGGGAGGGCCAATGATGAAGGTGTCGTGAGAGTGGAGAGAGACCAAGGTTGTGCGTGTCTTCTTTAGGGTTTTACTGGCTGGTTGAGGGAGAAAGAATGAGTTCTCCTTTGGTTCATGTGTTTAAGGTCTTTATTTTTAGAGAGGGATGAGAGGTTAAAGAGAGAGAGAGAGAGGGCGTCGATTAGGGTTTATTGATTATTTTGTGAGTGGCCGTCCATAGTCTTCTTTTTTTTTAGGGTTTAGTTTGTGTTCTATTTTATAGTTGTTGATTAGGGTTTGCATGGATTTTTAAACAAGGAAAGAAATCAATTAAAAAAGCATATATTTAATTTATTTATAAAGGGAAAAAATAATTATATTTTTGGTGGGTAATATATTAAATTAGGTGAGTGATTTATTTAATTTGGTAGGTGATTTAATTAAATTAGGAATTTAATGTAATTAGATTTTAATTTAATTTAATTGGTTTTTAATTTAAATTTGTGACATGTTTTAATTATTTCTTGGATTGGGCTTGGATGAGATGGGCTTGGTGTATGTCTTAGTGATGTGTGGGCTAGGTGTGTGGCTTGCGAGGGTTTTTTAGGCTAAAGATGCTTTAAAACGAAGGTCCAACGAGTGAGCCTGGAGCTAAACAAGCGAATAAAATTTAACGAAATACCGATTCTCTTTCGACAACAGTTTCCCGCAACTTCCTCGACTAAAAAGGTAGTGTCTCCAAATGAGACTCATCATAGGGACTCACATGTAAAAATGCAGTGCCTACACTCGGCCCTGGGATCCATTCCAGAAACTTCTTGTCTTTGCCGCTTTTTCCTTTTCTTCAAAACCTGCAAACAAAAACAAAACAAAAAATGCGTGTATGTGACGTGTATGCATGTATGCATTGATGTATTTCATATTCCAATGGGTTAGGCCTTCCTTGTGCTCCTTGGTGCCATTTGCCTACAAATGTCTCTGGTCGCCCCCTGGGTATGCTTATAATTTCCTTCCGCCGATTCTTTTCTGGTGATTGTTCAGTTCTCTTTTGTCTCATGGCTCAAGATTCCGTTATGTCCCTTATTTGTGAGGTGGTAGACTGGTCGCCCCCAGATTTGATTTAGCTTTCTGCTCTCCGCTGTTTGCACTAGGTCAAGGTGAACCACGTGATGTGGCATTCCGTATCAACATACTATATTACAGGCTACCAAATAGTCCCAATAGTTATACATATCATTGTCCTCAAAGAATGCTCAGTAATGAAACCAGAGAACCTTCAAAACACTTGATTCAACTCAAATCAAAGTCTTTGAATAAATGATCTAAGCTAGACTCAAAGTGTGTGTGTGCAAAGGTTCATTTACAGCTTGATTCCTAGGTAAGCCAACTCAATGATTTCGTTTTTAAAAATTGGGATCGACGGGTCAAACCAACATATATGTCTCAATTATGCTCTGTAATTGCTTTTTCGTACTCAATGTGATATGGTTTTCTTTTTCTTTTTTTTTTCTTTTTTTTTTCTTTTTTTTTCCAACACACCTACCCTTTAAGGTAGCATTTCTCCTCATGGTGGTCCTAATACTCACCCATGGGTAGCTTCACGCTTATCGGTTATAGGTGGTTTATTTTTATTTTTACTTTAGAGACTTTTCTTTTATTTTCAACCATGCCACACATCATAACACAAGCAAATCAGGATATACATCTAAGCAAACGGTCATTCATCGACCTGCAATTTCTTCAACTAGTCACCTTGCCGACTACTCAGGTTTTCACTGCTATAAACCTATGATTAAGTGCTCAAGAGTCCAACATAGATCAATTACTTAAAGTATTAGATAAAAGCACATCAATAACTTATCGTTTCTAAGACTTCACCCTAAAGCAAACGATTTCATTATTGGACTTATGCCTAACTATTAAGGACTAAAAACAAACAATTTTTCTTTCTCTAATTTTTTTTCTTTTTATTTTCTTTTTATTTTATTTTATTTTTTTCTTTTTTTTTCTTCTTGACAAGTCTTTCTTTTCTAACCCAACAGATATCTATGATGGCTTTTAAGGCAAGGGGTTAACATGATGCGTGTATGCATGAGATGCATGAGATGCATGTGGTTATCAAAACAACATATATCCTTCCGACCTTATTCCTCCTACACTCGTGGTAAGTCTATTTCTGTCCTAGGTATGCTTATTTTATGTACCAATGTGGGGTACACAAAATCATTCTCTCTTATGCTACGGGGTGAACCTTGACTACCTCTGTTCCTTTCCATCGGTAAAAGACAAAGACCGCCCATTTACAACATGGATTAAGCCTATTATGGAATCATGCCATTGTCTAGAAATGACGAATTGGGCCTTCGGTAATCACGATCGTGGGGATGAACTTGAAAGCATCCAACAATATACAAATATGTCGTAACAAGGCGTATCCTTTCTGGATGAAAGCCAGTGCGGATATCGGACTCATGCTTCTAGCATATTTATATTATGATTAGATTTTCTAAGTCCATCAAGGTTTTCATACAAGTTGGCCCATTATCATTTCAAAGCATTAAATCAGATTATCGCGAGGTGCAAACTTGTCCCAATTGAAAAAGGCCCAACAGGTTTACACTTTTGCGATAATGTGGCTAAACAACTTCAAATAATAGGGGGCCCAAACACAAAGTGGCCCATCATCATTTTGAAAGCTTATGGCCCAATCTTCATAAGACATAAACTCATCCCAGTTTAAATGGCCCAACAAGTTCGTATCTTATGACGAGAGGTCCAAATGGATCCAAATGATGATGGTCCCAAACACAAGCTTAAGGGGTAGCTTCTATAGGATATACGACTATGGTCATATGTAGGCTCACAAGGGTATGGATAAAGGCTCCCGCCGGTGAAGGGTTGCCCACAACTACGTCTCCCCACTTAAGGGTTCGAGCGACCAAGTGAGTGCACCTTTTTTATACCATAAGGTACGTGCCAACGAGGGATGATCATCACATAACAATCCGCCACTTTGAGTGAAAGCGGCTTCCCAATAAATGATGCCATCGGGGTAAAAAGGGGTATGCAAGATATATGAGACTTGCATAACTAAAGCAAAAACCACAGACATTACAAGGCATTATTTCGGGGCCGATTCTCTGTCCCCAGTGGAGTCGCTGTTGGGATTTATGTCCTAGAGCTTCGTGTATTGTAAATGAAATTGTTTTTTTGTAATAATAATAAATGCATTTTTCATTTTATCAAAGTTGTTTGATTTATATCGCATATTGTCCAATTGTCTTGTTTACCTTGATTACTCTTGTACCTTTAGACTTAGTATATGTTTGATGCACAAGAGGATTTAAGTCTAAAGTTAGTAATCTAAATAGTCCATAGAGAGCGAACAATGAGGGTACTTTATTTTTGGTTTATCTATAGTTGCGGTCCATTCTATACTTGTATGACGATCTTGATCCGGGATCGTTCATGTAGTGACATGGGAATGAAGGCACCTTGTATGACAAGATCATTTAGGACTGGACTCAGATAAATACGAACTTCTTTTAATATCTGTTAATCAAAGAAATTCATTTTATCTAATAGATGGTCATATATGGATTCGATCTTAATCCTGAGTGTATTACGAACTCCTGCATGACAGGCTATGTCCTTTGATTTACTATGGTGAGGTTGGTGTTGCATTCCCGGCCAATAACTACGTATTTTGGGGATATGGTTTGGTATGTAGCTGGGAACATTTTACATAGATATGGAATTCACTCCTTCTTACGAGAAGCATATGAATAGCTATTTTAAGAGTTGATTCAGGACTTGAATAATTTGAGCGCTCAACTTTTCTATTACGAATAGAAAGTATTTTATATTCATAATTGTTATGAATTAATTATTCATTATTGAATCAATGGTACTTAAGAGACAAAATTTTTAGAGGGGTTTAACGGACTTATGACCCGGCTCTATTTATGAGATATTCGTGAAGGGCTATATCCATATGTAATGACTATATCGATGGACACCGAAATGTTCGGTTTACTTAATCCATCTACGGTAACATTAGTTCAACTTCGAGTTTTTAGTGGAATAATACAGAGTTAATAATTCATAATATTTGATTAAAGAGTTTAATTAATATTTCAGAATTATTGGAGCTCGGAACCGTAGGTCCATTTGGTCACTGTGCTAGCTCGATTAACTGTAGCAAACCTAATATAATTAGATTGTCTAATTATATGATCACATTATTGTGGGACACAGAAATCGGGCGACGCATGCTGTTCCAGGCTCAAGACCTAGTTCGGAGTACGGAGTAGTCCGCAGGGAATTAAACCAGAGAATAATGGAGTCGCCACCCGGTGTGAACCGGGACAAAGGTTTAAGGCCGCACTCACCCCTCGCAAGGGAAGAACTCAAACCGTTGGGTTCAGAATGGTCCCTTACTTATGTTACTTGTGATGTTATGACTTGTGCAATAAATTAACCGAGTCTACGCAACATATATGCTCAAAGGTCACTTAGATCTAATATGTATTCGTCAAAATAACTCCTAATCTAAGTTCGCATTCTTGAAAGTAAGTCTTTAAATGGAAAACACAATACCACACAATGAGCATATTGAACCATCAAAACAAGGTAAATAAATAGCTATTCAAGTATAAACACAACCTAAACAAAACACCATGCACCAAGAATAATATAATTATGCTCCGAAAATAAATAACGAACTAGACTAAATCATGCTTAAATTAATAACTAAAACAACCTAGAAACTATAACATGCTCAAATACAAGTTTGGATGGAACGAAACATATGTCTCTTAAGTGGTACGTGGCGTTGTATCCCGAGTACAAACCGCACTACCGTCCATTCGGATTCGGCTACGGAATTTACGTTCGGGTTTCCATCCGATATACCACAAAAGAGAACACGCATTCCGTTCATCCGGAATTCACATCATGCCTCAACAAACGACTCTCATGCGATAATATATTAAAATAAATAAAAGAAACGAAAGATAATAAATAAAAAGGGTGCCCTCAGGTCTAACCTCTTTTCTCATCTCTCGGAAACGCGTTACACGGCCGTCGGAAGGATTGATGTTCCGTAACTTTTCTGGTTCACTAATCCAACATTTTTCCTCGTTGTTTCGCTGTTTGGGCTGCTGTTTTCAATCCGTTTCGCTGCTGTTTTTGTTGTATTTTCTGGTCACTGTTTTAAGGCAAATCGGGGACTGTTTTGGCGGTTTTGGAGGTGTGTTAGGGGGCAGTTTTCGTCACTGTTTGGGGCAGTTTTCGGATGATTTTTCAGTGCAGTTTCTGAGCAATTCAGGGGGTTAATTCTGCGGTAGTTTTGGGTGTGTAAGATGCGTGTAGCTTCGGGGGCCAAGTGCGTGCAGATTTGGGGACAGTTCTGAGGGCTAAATTAGCGGCAGTTCACTGGCAGCGCAGTGGGGTAAATAGGTGAAGCGGTGAGGTGTTGAGGTGAAGCGGTGAGTGTGTGGTGAGGGCTGTGAGTTGTTTTGAGTGAAGTCAAAAGGGGCAGTTACGTGAAGAAGGCAGGGGCTGATTGAGTGTAATTGATGCGTGAATTTGGGTGCTGGGTGCGTGAGTTTTTGATGGTTGTGTGTGAGTGAGTGCGTGGTTTAGGGAGAGGTGAGGTGCTGTGTCTGTCCGTTTGTGAAAGGCTGGTGAGTGGGCTGAAGGGTATATGGTGTGTTTTGAAGAGTGTGTGTGGCGTGAGGCAGTCTTACTACGTGGCTAGTGGACTGTTTGTGAAGCGTGATGAAGGGCTGGTGAATGGTCAAGGGGGCAGTGCGGCGTGAGGTTGAAGTTTGCTAGTGGCGTCTTTGTGGCTAGGTGGCGAGAGAGTGAGGGCGTGGCATGTTGGTCAGGGGAAAAGTGGTGTGAGTGGGGACGTGAACAGCAGGTGGCGTTAAAGGGGCGTGAAGGATGGTGCTTGGCCTGAGGCTTGGTTTCAGGCGTTTAGCGTGAGGAGGCGGGGGCTATTGGTGCGTTTGTTTGTTGGAGGGATGTGAGCTGGGTTTATGGGTTGCTCGACAGTTTGAATGGAGTTTATGCGTGGGTGTTGCCGAGAAGAAATAGTGGCTGCGTGAAGGATGTGTGGTTGAGAGAGAAGAGCACGTGAAGGATTCAAGGGTAGTTATGTGAGCTGAGCGTCCAGGAGGAGGGGCGTTCTCTGAGCTAGGATTTTATTGGTTTGCTTGTGTTTTTGCCGTGAATCATTAGAGAGGTGAGAGGAGAAGATGTTTAGGGTTTGTTGTTGTTTATATAGTGAGAGGGTAGGGTTAGGGTTTCTGCATGGGTTTATTAGGAAACAAAATCAATTAATATATGTGTATTTAGTTTGATTATAATTTAATTTAATTAGATTTTAATTTAATTTAATTATTTAAGGCAATGAATTATTTAATTTTGGTGAGTGATTTATTTTAATTTTGGAATTTACTTTAATTTAATTTGTGAATTTAATTTAATTGGTTATAATTGGTTTTAATTTAAATTAATTTAATTCAATTTAATTTTAATTTAATTTAATTTGTGACATGTATTTTAAATGTTTTAATTATTTAATTTGTGAGATGTAATTTAATGGGTTTGGTGTGTTTTAAAATAGAGGTCCAACAAGCGAACCCGAAGCGAAACAAGTGAGTTAAATCCGACCAAATGCTAATTTCCAACTTTGCCCTTCCGACGTCTGTTTCCCGCGACTTCCGCGACTTAAAAGGTAGTGCCTCCAACTGAGACTCATCATCGGGTTTCACATGCAAAAATGCAATGCCTACAGTCGCCCCCACTTTGATGGGACTTGTGCAGTGTGTGACAGTGACAATCCTATCAAAGTACGTGCAATGCATTTTCACTTACCTGGCTCGCCAGCTGCTACCTGGTTTGCCCGCTGCTTCGAACCGATTTGATGATGTAGTAGATATGGTGGCGAGGCGCCTCGACCTCTGGGCTTTGTTCCCGAACCACCGAATGTGAACTGTGATGATGATGCAGTGGGCCCTCGACCCTGGGACGCATCCCGGAACTACAACCGACAACGGGGGCACCTCGACCCTGGGCACCTCGACCCAATACCGCTGACAATAGGGACCTCGCCCTCAATATGATGATGTGGTGGGCACCTCGACCCTGGGACGCATCCCGGAACTACAACCGACAACGGGGGCACCTCGACCCTCGGCACCTCGACCCAATACCGCTGACAATAGGGACCTCGCCCTCAATATGATGATGTAGTGGGCACCTCGACCCTGGGACGCATCCCGGAACTACAACGGACAACGGGGTCACCTCGACCCTGGGCACCTCGACCCAACACCGCTGACAATAGGGACCTCACCCTCAAGCTGATGATGTAGTGGGCACCTCGACCCTGGGACGCATACCGGAACTACAACCAACAACGGGGGCACCTCGACCCAATACCGCTGACAATAGGGACCTCGCCCTCAATATGATGATGTAGTGGGCACCTCGACCCTGGGACGCATCCCGGAACTACAACCGAAAACGGGGGCACCTCGACCCTAGGCACCTCGACCCAACACCGCTGACAATAGGGACCTCACCCTCAAGCTGATGATGTAGTGGGACGCATCCCGAAAACTACAACCGACAACGGGGGCACCTCGACCCAATACCGCTGACAATAATGACCTCGCCCTCAATATGATGATGTAGTGGGCACCTCGACCCTGGGACGCATCCCGGAACTACAACCGACAACGGGGGCACGTCGACCCTGGGCACCTCGACCCAATACCGTTGACAATAGGGAACTCGCCCTCAAACTGATGATGACGTGGGCCTCGCCCTCAAAACTGATATTGATGTGGGCCTCGCCCTTAACTGATACTGATTTGGGCCTCGCCCCAGATGCTGATACTGATATAGGCCTCGCCCTAAACTGATACTGACATGGGCCTCGCCCCATACTGATACTGATGTGGGACTCACCCTCAAGCTGATACTGATGTGGGCCTCGCCCCCAAACTGATATTGATGTGGGCCTCGCCCCTTGGGACTCATCCACAAAACTGGTGCTGATGTGAGGTGGTTCATTCCCGAACCTTGTTGTGTGAGGTGGTCCATTCCCGAACCGTTACTGTGAGGTGGTCCATTCCCGAACCATGCTTCATTCTTGGAGTGCCATTCCCGGCTTGTTCATTCCCGAACCGTGCTCCATTCTTGGAGTGCCATTCTCGGCTTGTTCATTCCCGAACCTTGCTCCATTCTCGGAGTGCCATTCTCGGCTTGTTCATTCTCGAACTGCGATCCATTCTTGGAGTGCCATTCCCGGCTTGTTCATTCCCGAACTGTGTTCCATTCTTGGAGTGTCATTCCTGGCTTGTTCATTCCCGAACTGTGTTCCATTCTCGGAGTGCCATTCCCGACTTGTTCATTCCCGAACTGTGTTCCATTCTCGGAGTGCCATTCCCGGCTTGTTCATTCTCGAACTCTGCTCCATTCTCGGATTGCCATTCTTGGCTTGTTCATTCTCAAACTTTGCTCCATTCTCGGATTGCCATTCTTAGCTTGTTCATTCTCGAATTTTTCTACATTCTCAGATTGCCATTCTTGGCTTGTTCATTCTCGAACTCTTCTCCCTTCTCGGATTGCCATTCTTAGCTTGTGATGCAATGGGCCTCGGCCCTAGGACCCATCCCCAAAACTAATAGTGATGTGGGCCTCAACCCTGAGACTCATCCCCAAAACTGATGCTGAAGTGGGCCTCGACCCTAGGATTCATTCCCGGATTCATTCCAAAACTCTGCTGATATGGGCCTCGACCTAGGATTCATTCCAAAGCTCTGACGATGTGGGCCTCGGCCCTAGGATTCATTCCCTGGATTCTTTCCAAATTCTGACAAAGTGGGCCTCGGCCCGGGGATTATTCCCGATGCTGCTGATAATGTGGGCCTCGCCCCAAAACTGATACTGATATAGGCCTCAACCCTGAGACTCATCCCCAAAACTACTACTCATATGTTGTTGATTCTGGTTGGCTTGTCTTTCCCGCTTTCTCATTTTTTCTTCTTTGAAACCTGTGAATACAAAACAAAACAAACACAAAAAGAATGCAAAATATGTTACGTGTATGCATGCATGCATGAATGGATTTCCTATTCCGCTGGGTTAGGTCTTCCTTGTGTTCTTCGGTGCTTGCTCAGTCTTATCTCTGGTCTCATGACTCAATATTTTGTTATTCTTCTTATTCACGGGGTGGTAGACTGGTCGCTCCCAGTCTTGATTTAGCTTTCTGCTCTCCTCTGTTTACACTTGTTCAAGATGAACCACATGGTGGGGCCTTCCATATCATCACACTATATCACATGCTACGAAATAGTCCCAATAGTTATACATATTATCGTCCTCAAGGAATGCCCAGTAATGAAACTAGAGAACATTCAAAACACTCAATGCAACTCAAATCTGAGTTTTTGAATAAATGATCTATGCCAGACTCAAAGTGTGTGTGTTCAAAGGTTTTTTCGCAGCTTAATCCTTAGGTAAGCTAACTCGAAGATTTCGTTTCAAAAATCGGGATCGATGGGTCAAACCAACCTAGATGTCTCAGTTATGCTATGTAATTGCTTTTTCGCGCTCAATGTCGTATGGCTTTATTTTTCTTTTCTTTTGTCCCTCTTTTTCTCTTTTTTTTTTTCATTTCATTTTTTTTCCGACACACCTACCCTTTAAGGTAGCATTTCTCCTCATGGTGGTCCTAATACTCGCCCATGGGTAGCTTCATGCTTATCGGTTATAGGCGGTTTATTTCTTTTCTTTAGAGACTTTTTCTTTTATTTTCAACCATACCACACATCATAACACAAGCAAGTCAAGAGACATCTAAGTAAACGGTCATTCACCGACCTACAATCTTTTTCAACTAGTCATCTTGCCAACTACTCAGGTTTTCACCGCTAAGAACCTACAATTAAGTGCTTACGAGTCTAACATAGATCAATTACTCAAAGCATCAGATAAAAGCACATCAAGAGTTTATCGTTTCTAAGATTTCACCCTAAAACAAACAATTTCATCATCGGACTTACGTCTAACTATTAAGGACTAAACTACATTTTTTTTTCTTTTCTTTTTTTTTTCTTTCTTTTTTTCCTTTTTTTCCTTTTTTTTTTTCTCTTTTTTCTTTTTTTTGAAGGCCCCCCCAATGGTCTTTCTATCCTTGCCATAAGGTTCTCTGTTCCTCGGTTTCCTTTTCCACGATATCCATGTTTGCTAAACTCTTATTTGATAAGTCTTCTTTTCCTAACCCAACGGATATCTATGATGGCTTTTAAGACACGGGGGTTAACATGATGCATGTATGCATGAGATGCATGAGATGCGTGCGATGCATGTATATATAAGCTCATAATAATTTTACACTAGTTGGCCCATCAGTATTTTAGAAAACTCTTGGCCCGATTGCCATAAAGCACAGACTCGTCCCAGTTTAAATGGCCCAACAAGCCCATACCTCATGACAACAAGTCCAACTGAATCCAAATGACAACGGTCCAAAAAAGCAACATAAAAAAAAAATTTCTACTAGTTCTACGACTAAGGTTCACATGTGGGTTTACGGGAGTGCGGACAAAGGCTCTCGCTGACGAAGGCTCTCGCTGACAATACCTTTAACTAACCCCTTAACCCACTATAGACACGGTTAATTAAAGCACAAATCCAAACATTACAAGACATTATTTCGGGGCCGATTCTCTATCCCCAGTGGAGTCGCCAGACTGTGGGACACAGAAATTGGGCGACGCATACTGTTCCAGGCTCAAGACCTAGTTGGGAGTACGGAGTAGTCCACGGGGAATTAAATCGGAGAATAATGGAGTCGCCACCCGGTGTGAACCGGGACAAAGGTTTAAGGCCGCACTCACCCCTCGCAAGGGAAGACCTCAAACCGTTGGGTTCAGAATGGTCCCTTACTTATGTCACTTGTGATGTTATGACTTGTGCAATAAATTAACCGAGTCTACGCAACATATATGCTCAAAGGTCACTTAGATCTAATATGTATTCGTCAAAATAACTCCTAATCTAAGTTTGCATTCTTGAAAGTAAGTCTTTAAATGGAAAACACAATACCACACAATGATCATATTGAACCATCAAAACAAGGTAAATAAATAGCTATTCAAGTATAAACACAACCTAAACAAAACACCATGCACCAAGAATAATATAATTATGCTCCGAAAATAAATAACGAACTAGACTAAATCATGCTTAAATTAATAAATAAAACAACCTAGAAACTATAACATGCTCAAATACAAGTTTGGATGGAACAAAACATATGTCTCTTAAGTGGTACGTGGCGTTGTATCCCGAGTACAAACCGCACTACCGTCCATTCGGATTTGACTACGGAATTTACGTTTGGGTTTCCAGCCGATATACCACAAAAGAGAACACGCATTCCGTTCATCCGGAATTCACATCATGCCTCAACAAACGACTCTTATGCGATAATATATTAAAATAAATAAAAGAAACGAAAGATAATAAATAAAAAGGGTGCCCTCAGGTCTAACCTCTTTTCTCGTCTCTCGGAAGCGCGTTACACGGCCGTCGGAAGGGTTGATGTTCCGCAACTTTTCTGGTTCACTAATCCAACATTTTTCCTCGTTGTTTCGCTGTTTGGGCTGATGTTTTCAATCCGTTTTGCTGCTGTTTTTGTTGTATTTTCTGGTCAATGTTTTAAGGCAAATCGGGGACTGTTTTGGCGGTTTTGGAGGTGTGTTAGGGGGCAGTTTTCGTCACTGTTTGGGGCAGTTTTCGGATGATTTTTCAGTGCAGTTTCTGAGCAATTCAGGGGGTTAATTATGCGATAGTTTTGGGTGTGTAAGATGCGTGTAGTTTCGGGGGCCAAGTGCGTGCAGTTTTGGGGACAGGTCTGAGGGCTAAATTAGCGGCAGTTCACTGGTAGCGCAGTGGGGTAAATAGGTGAAGCGGTGAGGTGTTGAAGTGAAGCGGTGAGTGTGTGGTGAGGGCTGTGAGTTGTTTTGAGTGAAGTCAAAAGGGGCAGTTACGTGAAGAAGGCAGGGCCTGATTGAGTGTAATTGATGCGTGAATTTGGGTGCTGGGTGCGTGAGTTTTTGATGGTTGTGTGTGAGTGAGTGCGTGGTTTAGGGAGAGGTGATGTGATGTGTCTGTCCGTTTGTGAAAGGCTGGTGAGTGCGCTGAAGGGTATATGGTGTGTTATGAAGAGTGTGTGTGGCGTGAGGCAGTCTTGCTACGTGGCTAGTGGGCTGTTTGTGAAGCGTGATGAAGGGCTGGTGAATGGTCAAGGGGGCAGTGCGGCGTGAGGTTGAAGTTGGCTAGTGGCGTCTTTGTGGCTAGGTGGCGAGAGAGTGAGGGCGTGGCATGTTGCTCAGGGGCAAAGTGGTGTGAGTGGGGACGTGAACAACAGGTGGCGTTAAAGGGGCGTGAAGGATGGTGCTTGGCCTGAGGTTTTGTTTCAGGCGTTTAGCGTGAGAAGGCTCGGGCTATTGGTGCGTTTGTTTGTTGGAGGGACGTGAGCTGGGTTTATGGGTTGCTCGGCAGTTTGAGTGGAGTTTATGCGTGGGTGTTGCCGAGAAGAAAGAGTGGCTGCGTGAAGGATGTGTGGTTGAGAGAAAAGAGCATGTGAAGGATTCAGGGGTAGTTATGTGAGCTGAGCGTCCAGGAGGAGGGGCGTTCTCTAAGCTAGGGTTTTATTGGTTTGCTTGTGTTTTTGCCGTGAATCATTAGAGAGGTGAGAGGAGAAGATGTTTAGGGTTTGTTGTTGTTTATATAGTGAGAGGGTAGGGTTAGGGTTTTTGCATGGGTTTATTAGGAAACAAAATCAATTAATATATGTGTATTTAGTTTGATTATAATTTAATTTAATTAGATTTTAATTTAATTTAATTATTTAAGGCAATGAATTATTTAATTTTGGTGAGTTATTTATTTTAATTTTGGAATTTACTTTAATTTAATTTGTGAATTTAATTTAATTGGTTTTAATTTAAATTAATTTAATTCAATTTAATTTTAATTTAATTTAATTTGTGACATGTATTTTAAATGTTTTAATTATTTAATTTGTGAGATGTAATTTAATGGGTTTGGTGTGTTTTAAAATAGAGGTCCAACAAGCGAACCCAATGCGAAACAAGTGAGTTAAATCTGACCAAATGCTAATTTCCAACTTTGCCCTTCCGACGTCCGTTTCCCGCGACTTCCGCGACTTAAAAGGTAATGCCTCCAAATGAGACTCATCATCGGGTTTCACATGCAAAAATGCAATGCCTACAATTATATTTATTTATAAATTATTAATAAGATTAATAATATTTATTGTCACAAATGAAAACTATGTTAAATTAGTTTAACTTAATATTTTCTAGAATTCTTTGATTATGAGATAATCAAGTCTTGATTATGAGATAATCAAGTTAGTAATAATTATGAGATAATTACTATAACATAATTGAAGGTAAATAAATCATTATTAATATATTGATTTTTATTTACCATTGGAGACAAAGCCATATGGCTTACCATGTCATCCAAGCAATTATGTCTCTTAGGTGGCTTGGATACACCTAATAGTTTTGTCATTAGCTAATACATTTTATGCTTTGGTATGGCCTCCACATTTATGTGTTTGCCATTGAAAGAAAACATTGAATGCTTAATGACAAAGCCATTGTCTTTAGCTTAACATTTCTTATGCTTTGGTATGGCAGTCACATTTTTGTGTTGGCCTTTGCAAGAGAGCATTAGATGCTTAATGACAAGGTTAGTTGGCTTGTGTAAGAGAATATAATCTCTACCATTTCTCTCACTTCCTAAGGTTAACACTTTGGATTAATTCACACAATTGTTGTGAGAAAAGATTTGAGAGAAAATAGAGAGAGTTCTTGCATTCACAAGTGTTGTGAAATTCCTAAATCCAAACACCATTGTGACATCTTAAATCTCTAAATAGTTTAGAGGTTTAATCTTTTTGAGTGAAGCCCACACTTCGGTTTGTTGGTTTCGAGTCATAGTTCGGAAGATCGAGTGGTTGATCCAAGTGTTGGACACCAAAGGATTGATCTTGGCTATTACAACAAGGGAGAAGGCAAAGAAAATTTGAAGATCCATACCGGACCCGGTGCCACCACAAGCAACTTCCGCCGCGCTAAGGAAAGTCATTTCTTACAATTGGTATCAAAGCCTAATTGGGATTAGTGAATAAAATTTTAAAAGTTAAAATTGGTTAGATCACTATATCATCAACTAGTATTAATTAAGGTTATGACTTTAGCCGAGCATAATCTAAGATTCATAAATTACTAGTGTGATAGAAACCTTTCTCTTTTTAATAGTGAGTGGGAGAGGGGTATACCACAATAAATCTCGCGATCTCCATTGTTATCCAGAAACGTGAGATTCAATAGGCGCCTCGAGACGGCTTTACTTTCATCCCCCTACGGATGGTGTCCTTTTTGGGTCAATATCAAGTTTGGATTCCGAAAGGATAGGGACTCTAGATGTATCTGGTGATTTGACCTACCCTACGGCGGCACTTCACTAGTTAAGTCCAAGGGTTCCGAAATAATGGGTCACACTCACAAAGGAAAGATTAAGTTGTTAATCAAAGCTTTATTGATCAAAATAACAGTAGTTGATTAATATAGGAATATGAGTTATTTCAGATATATTAATCAATTGAGAATGTCTCAATCTATCATGCGAATACTTGACCTACCATACGTCGACACTTATTTGTGGGATGATAGATAACCGTGGCATAGTAATTCTTTTAGGTTTCTAATTCATTATACATTGATCATGCATCATGTTAAATTTTATGCCTAAATGTTTGACAATTTTAATATGCGACGAATGAATATTGAATGCGCGTTTATTATTTTTCCAGCCATGACATCTGCAATAATCTCCATTATCAAACAACAAGAAAAATTAACCGGGGATAATTATGTTAAATGGAAAAGTGACATGAATGCTATCTTGGTATGTGAAGACCTTAAATTTGTCCTAATGGAGGAATGTCCTCCTGAGACAGTACCTAATGCTGGCAGAGCTGCACGTAATGCCTATAATAATTGGATTAAAGCTGATGAGAAAGCCCATAGCTATTTGATAGCATCCATGTCTGAGGTTCTTGCTGCACAACATGAGCCTATGGCGACAACATTAATGATTATGCAGTCATTACAGAACATGTTTGGGCAACCTTCAGACCGGCAAAAACATGAGGCAATTGCCTCTGTATTGACCGCTAGAATGAAAGAAGGCACATCGGTCCGAGACCATGTGTTAAGGATGATGGCTCATCCTAATATGGCTGAAAACCATGGTGCACGTATTAATGTGCAAAGCCAGGTGACAATGATCATGGAAACCCTTCCGAGAAGAGTTTCCTGCAGTTTAAGAGCAACTGTTCTATGAACAAGTTGACTTTCACATTGACTGAACTGCTGAATGAGCTCACCAATTACGAGTCCGTTATGAACGGTCCTCGTAGGCCCAATGCCGAGGAAAATGTTGCCAAATCTTCTAAATCTGCAAAGAAGAAGAAGAAAGGTAATTGGAAGGCAAAGGCAAAATCAATGAAAAAGAAGAACAATAAAAGCTCCAAAGGAACCAATGCCAAAGGAAAATGTTTCCATTGTGAACAATAAGGGCATTGGAAAAGGAATTGTCCAAAATACCCTGCAGAGCTTAAAGAGAAGAAGAATACAGGTAAATATGATTTACTTGTCATTAAGTCTCTTTTGGTGTAGGATGATAAATCCATATGGATTGTTGATTCTGGTGGCACTAACCATGTTTTTGTTATTTGCAGCTACTTGACTCATGGAGGGACCTTATGATTTACTTGTCATTAAGTCTCTTTTGGTAGAGGATGATAAATCCATATGGATTGTTGATTCTGGTGCCACTAACCATGTTTTATGTTCTTTGCAGCTACTTGACTCATGGAGGGACCTTACTGAAGGTAGCTTTACCATGAGAGTTAGGACAAAGGATGTTGTTTCAGCAAGCGCAGTGGGAGTTTCAAATTTGAATTTTAATAAAAGTTATTTATGTTTGAATGGTGTGCTATATATTCCTGGTTTTCGCAGGAATTTGATTTCTGTAACAAAACTTATGGAATGTGGTTTTTCTGTTTTGTTTAATAATAATTCAGTTATTATTAGTAGAAATGGATTAAATATATGCACGGGAAACTCCAAAAATAATCTATATGTATTAAGGCCGTTAATGCATGATTCACTGCTTAATACTGAAATGTTTAAGATTGAAAGATCTAAAACTAAACGGAAAAAGATTTCTCATGATGATACCTATTTATGGCACCTTAGACTTGGTCACATTAACCTTGACCGGATAGATAGACTAATTAAGAATGGAGTTTTAAATCAATTAAAACTTGGTACTTTACCTGTCTGCGAATCATGTCTAGAAGGCAAAATGACCAAGAGACCTTTTACTGGAAAATGGATAAGAGCCATAGAAACTCTTGAGCTAATACATTCGGATGTTTGCGGACCGATGAATGTAGAAGCCCGAGGTGGTTTTGAATACTTCATCACTTTCATTGACTATTATTCCAGATATGGGTATGTTTACCTAATGCAGAAAAAGTCAGATACATTTGAAAAGTTCAAAGAGTATCGTGCTGAGGTTGAGAACCAGTTAGGTAAAAGCATCAAAATTCTATGATCAGATCGTGGAAGAGAATACCTTGATAGAGATTTCGAGGAATTCTTAGTTGAGCATGGAATTGTTTCACAACTCACAGCACCTGGAACACCACAACTAAATGGTGTTGCAGAAAGAAAGGAGAAATCGAACCCTATTAGACATGATAAGATCAATGTTTAGTTATAGCACTCTACCTAGTTCATTCTGGAGGTATGCATTGCAAACTGCAATGTATATCCTGAATGTAGTTCATTCTAAGTCTGTTTCTAAGACTCCATAAGAGTTATGGAATGGTCGTAAAGCTAGTTTGTGATTTTTCGCATATGAGGGTGTCCGACACATGTGCTAAAGAACAAGACTACTAAGTTGGAACCATGTTCACATGTGTGCCTATTTGTAGGCTATCCTAAGGAAACTAGGGGTGGATTCTTTTATAGTCCAGAAGATAATAAAATATTTGTGTCGACAAATGTTACATTTCTTGAGGAAGACTATATGAGAGAGTTCAAACCTCGAAATAAAGTGTTACTTGAGGAGTTTCTTGCTGGTACAACCAGTACACCATTGTCAAATTTTGACAAAGACATAACACCTTCTACATCTGAAAGTCAGATGCAAGTTTATCAGGATACCATACCACCTAGACGTAGTGGGAGGGTTGTGAACGCTATCTAGGAAATGGTGTGAGGTGCAAGTTGTTGCATCTTGTGATGGTATAGATGATCTATTGACCTATCATAGTGCAATGGAAGATACTGATAAAGAGGAATGACTTAAAGCCATGAACCTCAAGATGAAGTCTATGTACTTTAACTCAGTCTGGGAACTTGTAGACCAACCTAATGGAGTAAAACCAATAGGTTGCAAGTGGATCTACAAGGGAAAAAGAGGAATATATGGGAAAGTACAGACTTTCAAGGATATGCTAGTGGCAAAGGGTTATACCCAAAAATAGGGAGTTGACTATGAAGAAACTTTCTCGCCAGTAGCCATGCTTAAATCCATCAGGATTCTTCTTTCCATTTCCGCATATTATGACTATGAGATTTGGCAAATGGATGTCAAGACTGCATTCTTGAATGGTAATCTTGATGAGAGTATCTATATGGTACAACCAGATGGGTTCATTGCCCAAGGTCAAGAGCAAAAAGTTTGCAAGTTGCAAAGGTCCATTTATGGACTTAAGCAAGCATCTAGATCTTGGAACATAAGGTTTGATACTACGATCAAGTCTTATAAATTTGAGCAGAACATTGATGAGGCTTGTGTCTACAAGCGCATCATTGATGGGAATATGGTTTTCCTTGTGTTATATACGTTGATGATATTTTACTTATTGGGAATAATGTAAAGATATTATCGGACGTGAAAATCTGGCTAGCTAACTAATTCCAAATGAAAGATTTGGAGAGGAAAGTTGATGTACTTGGGATCCAGATCATTCGGGATCGCAAGAAACGACTGTTAGCAATGTCTCAAGCAACCTATATCGACAGATTCTTGTGCGATTTGGTATGCATAATTCCAAGAAAGGTAATTTACCTTTTAGGCATGGAATTAATTTGTCTAAGGAACAATCTCCTAAGACACGTCAAGCAGTTGAGGAGATAAGACATATACCATATGCTTCAGCTGTTGGAAGTTTTATGTATGCTATGTTATGCACGAGACCGGACATCTTTTTTGCAGTGGGAGTAGTCAGTAGGTTTTAAATCAACCCATGATTAGATCATTGGGTAGCGGTGAAACATATTATCAAATATCTTCGGAGAACGAGAAATTATATGCTTGTATATACAAGTCAGGATATGATTCTGAGAGGATTTACTGACTCTGATTTTTAGACGGATGTCGATTCTAGGAAATCAACATCTGGATCAGTGTTCACCCTAGGTGGTGGGGCTATAGTATGGATGAACATTAAGCAATCTTGTATTGCTGACTCCATCATGGAGGTTGAATATGTAGCAGCTTGTGAAGCAGGTAAGGAAGCAGTCTGGCTCCGTAAGTTCTTAGCAGATCTGGAAGTTATTCCAGATATGGATAAACCACTCACACTTTATTGCGATAATAGTGGTACGGTGGCGAACTCCAAAGAACCAAGAAGCCACAAGAGGGGTAAGCATATTGAGAGGAAATATCACCTCATCAGGGAGATATGCAGATATGAGATGTCTCTGTCACACAGATTCCATCCGCAAACAACCTGGCTGATCCGTTTACAAAGACCTTATCGGCTAAAGTATTTGAAGGTCACCTAAATGGTTTAAGATTACATGACATGTCTCATTTGCTCTTGTCCAAGTGGGAGATTGTTGGGATTTATTCCTAGAGCTTCGTGTATTGTAATACAATTGTTTTTTCGGGGCCGATTTATTCAAGTCTTATATATCTATTGTAATAGATATATGAGACTTGAATAACTAAAGAAAAAACCACAGACATTACAAGGCATTATTTCAGGGCCGATTCTCTGTCCCCAGTGAAGTCGCTGTTGGGATTTATGTCCTAGAGCTTCGTGTATTGTAAACGAAATTGTTTTTTGTAATAATAATAAATGCATTATTCATTTTATCAAAGTTGTTTGATTTATATCGCATATTGTCCAGTTGTCTTGTTTACCTTGATTACTCTTGTACCTTTAGACTTAGTGTATTTTGATGCACAAGAGGATTTAAGTCTAAAGTTAGTAATCTAAATAGTCCATAGAGAGCGAACAAGAGGGTACTTTGTTTGTGGTTTATCTATAGCTACGGTCCATTCTATACTTGTATGACGATCTTGATCCGAGGTCGTTCATGTAGTGACATGGGAATGAATGCACCTGTATGATAAGATCATATAGGACTGGACTCAGATAAATACGAACTTCTTTTAATATCTGTTAATCAAAGAAATTCATTTTATCTAATAGATGGTCATATATGGATTCGATCTTAATCCTGAGTGTATTATCCTGCACTCCTGCATAACAGGCTATGTCCTTTGATTTACTATGGTGAGGTTGGTGTTGCATTCCCGGCCAATAACTACGTATTTTGGGGATATGGTTTGGTATGTAGCTGGGAACGTTTTACATAGATATGGAATTCACTCCTTCTTATGAGAAGCAGATGAATATCTCTTTTAAGAGTTGAATCTGGACTTGAACAATTTGAGCGCACAACTTTTCTATTACGACTAGAAAGTATTTTATATTCATAATTGTTATGAATTAACTGTTCATTATAGAATCAATGGTGCTTAAGAGATAAAATATTTAGAGGGTTTAACTGACTTTTGACCCAGCTCTATTTATGAGATATTCGTGAAGGGCTATATCCATATGTAATGACTATATCAATGGACACCGAAAATGTTCGGTTTACTTAATCCATCTACGGTAACGGGAGTTCAACTTCGAGTTTGTAGTGAATAACGCAGAGTTAATAATTCGTATATTTGATTAAAGAGTTTAATTAATATTTCGGAATTATTGGAGCTCGGAACCGTAGGTCCATTTGGGTCCCCGTGCTTACTCGATTAACTGTAGCAAACCTAATATAATTAGATTGTCTAATATATGCTCACATTATATTTATTTGTATATTATTAATAAGATTAATAATATTTATTGTCACAAATGATGAAAAGTTTAAATTAGTTTAACTTAATGTTTTATAGAATTCTTTGATTATGAGATAATCAAGTCTTGATTATGAGATAATCAAGTTACTAATAATTATGAGATAATTACTACAACATAATTGAAGGTAAATAAATCATTATTAATATTTGATTTTTATTTACCATTGGAGACAAAGCCATATGGCTTACCATGTCATCGAATCAATTATGTCTATTAGGTGGCTTGGATACACCTAATAGTTTGGTCATTAGCTAATGCATTTTATGCTTTGGTATGGCCTCCACATTTATGTGTTTGCCATTGAAAGAAAGCATTGAATGCTTAATGACAAAGCCATTGTCTTTAACTTAACATTTCTTATGCTTTGGTATGGCATTCACACATTTTTGTGTTGGCCATTGCAAGAAAGCATTAGATGCTTAATGACAAGGTTAGTTGGCTTGTGTAAGAGAGTATAATTTCTACCATTTCTCTCACTTCCTAAGGTTAACACTTTGCATTAATTCACACAATTGTTGTGAGAAAAGATTTGAGAGAAAATAGAAAGAGTTCTAGCATTCACAAGTGTTGTGAAATTCCTAAAGCCAAACACCATTGTGACATCTTAATTCTCTAAATAGTTTAAAGGTTTAATCTTTGTGAGTGAAGCCCACACTTCGGTTTGTTGGTTTCGAGTAATAGATCGGAAGATCGAGTGGTTGATCCAAGTGTTGGACACCAAAGGATTGATCTTGGCTACTACAACAAAGGGAGAAGACAAAGAAAATTTTGAAGATCCATACCGGACCCGGTGCCACCACAAACAACTTCTGTCGCGCTAAGGAAAGTCGTTATTATAGTCGCCAGACTGCGAGCCCAGACAGTGTCGCCGTACCTCTGTACCGTGTCCACAGTATGATAAGAAATTAGTATAAGCTAAGTCATTCTTGAATGAATATGTTTAATTGATAAGTTTTTATATCAGATGTTTCCAGATAGAAATTTCAGAAACTGATTGTGTTTGATCGATAAGTGAAAGAATGAGGATTGTTAAAGATTTAGTATTTGAATTAAATATATGTAAGTATATGAGTATTTCAATGATGAGTTGGAGTGTTTGTCATGTATGTGCTTGTGTATGAGAAATCGTGTGATAAGATTGTGTTATGTGATATGTGTGTGTATGTTTAATTGGCTGATAATCTCGTGGGGTAGTAATCGAGCTAGTTAGGGTTCCGTTCGGACGATATGTTGGGATCATATATCAGGGAGGCGTAGCGGAAGAAGCGCGGTTCGGGTGAAATCGTAGTTTAAAATTTTTAGACTTATGAATAAATTATTTAATATCCAATATTAATAATTCATTCATATTTCACCTAAACATATTTATTCGATATCATATAATGACATAAATAATATAGAAACACCGCGAAAGTTTTGCGAAAACGTTTTTCCATAAAATAGCATAAAACGTGTTTCTGGCCAAACCGACTGACCAATGCACATGGGGACTGCCCAGGTCAGCCCCAAGAATAATTGGACAGTTCGTGGGCTGCCCAAACAGTGCCCAGTTCACTGTTTGGGCAGCTGTTACCCGATAACGTTGTTTTTTGCCGTTATCGCGTATTTTCACTCCGAAATAATTTTCGATAAATATTTTTCTTGGGAAATTAAAATAAACCAATTTATTCTAATTATTTGATAAATAAAAACTGAATTTTTATCAGAAAAATCAGATTTATCATTAATTACCGTGAGACCCTAAAGTTTTACAAATTAATCATTTTGGTCCTTAAAAATGTCAAATACATATTTAATTGATTCCAAATCAATCCCAAAATAACATTACAAATTGGCAACAAAATCCAGAAATATTTTCCAAATTGCCGAAACTGCCCAGATTTTTTCATTAATTGTAATTTGGCCCAATTTGTTCAAAAACACATCAATATCAAATCCAATTAATCGCAAATTTAATATACACCAAATATACATCAAATTAAATTATATATATGAAAATCCCCAAAATTGGAATAGGTTAAGTGTTGGAAGCGGCCGCAAGTGCGCAGCGGAAAAAAAAATTATTAAAATTATGATGGCCGCTTTCCCTTTGCCCAAGACCTATTTGTTTTTATTATTCTACAAGCCTAGGCATGTTACTATATATTCTAAGCATAAAACTCATAAAAAATGCAAAGAACATAAACCTAAACATGCTAACTATCATAAGAACTCTAATTAAAATAAAGAAAGAAAAAGACTTACTTGAACCGTAGACTCCTCTAGTCTTCCCTCCAATCAACAAGTTTTCTCGAACTCAGCAAGCTCTTCCACGTTCCAAAGAGCCACCCAAGTGTGTGTGTAGGACACAGAAATCGGCGACGCTGCTCTAGGCACGCGGCCTACTCGGGAGTACGGAATAGCCCACGGGGAACTAAACCGGAGAAAAAAATGGAGTCGCCACCAGTGTGAACTGGGAAAATGATTTAAGGCCCCACTCAACTCTCGTAAGGGAAGACCTCAAACCGTTGGTTCAGAATGGTCCCTTACTTATGCCAGTTGTAATGAACGGATTTATGTAATAATATAACCGAGTCTACGCAAGAACAACCTACATCTAAGTTCGCATGCATAAAAGTAAGTCGTCATAACGGAAAACACACAATAATCTCATGAACATGTTGAATTATCAACGGCGAAAATAAATATACAACCTAAATATAAACATAATCAAATTCCTAATGTGAAAGAAATAAATAATCATGCTTGGAAATAACCACTAAATCATGCATAAAAGAAGATAACATACTAAACGACTAAATCATGAATAAACATAAGATTGGATGAAACGGAATATGTGTGTCTCTCAAGCAGTACGTGGAATTGTATCCCGAGTGCAGACCGCACTACCGTCCATTCGAATTCGGCTACAGAATTTACGTCCGGGTTTCCATCCGATATACCGCAAGAGATAACACATATTTCATTCATCCCATGGCCACAACATACATGAATCTATAATACGCATGCAAAGTAATAAAAATAAATAACAGAAAGAAAGTGCGGGAATAAATAGAAATGGTGCCCTCAGGTCTAACCTCTTAAGTCATCTCTTGGAAGTGCGCTACAAGGTTTTCGGAAGGGTTGATGCTTCGCAACTTTTCTGATTTACTGGTTCGTTGTTTCCCTTCGTTGCCTCACTGTTTGGGCTGCTGTTTGCTCACTGTTTCTGCAGTAATTGTGGATTGTTTTGTGGTTTTTAGGTATATAGGGGGGTCGGTTTTGGGCAGTTTATTGGACAATTTTTTTTGTGGTAATAAGGCAGTTTTCAGGGGCTATTTTGCGGCAATGGAGGGCTTGAGTTGAAGGCAGTTTGGCGTGAAAGTCAGTGGCTGTTTGAAGGTGTTATTGCGTGAAAGTCAGGGGCTGTTTGAAGGTGTTATTGTGTGAAGGAAATAGGCTGTTTGAAGGGTCTTTGTGTGAAGGTCAGGGGCTGTGTGAGGGGGATTTTTGTGTGAAAGTCAGGGGCCTGTGTGGGGGAATTTTGCGTGAAAGTCAGGGGTTTTGTTAAGGGGGATTTGCGTGAAGGTCAGAGGATGTGTTGAGGGGTCTTTAGGCGTGAGTGAATGGCAATGTGTGAGTGAGTGGGCGTGAATGCTCTACTGTTTTGGTGTTTGTTTGTGCGGCAATGAAAGGGGATTTATGGACTTGCTGGTTTCGATAATGGAGATTATTTTTTCTTGTCTTGGGCGTGTGGTGCTTGTGGTTCTAAGGTTGGGTTTATGCTTCTTTTTATAGGCAAGGGTTGGGGTTGTCCTTATGCAAATAGGGAAGGAATATTTGTGTAATTATGAGGGGATATTTAATTTGTGTGTCGTAAGGAAATGATCTCTCCAATTAGGAAGGTAATTTGATTTGATTGGATTTGATTTAGTTTAGGAATGTGATTTAATTTAATTAGGAAGGTGATTGATGAGATTTGATTTGAATCTTTTTATTGGGAAGGTGATTTGTTTTGATTTCAACATGTGTTTAATGTGTGGATTTGTTATTTTGGAAGGTGATGGGGGTGGATTAGAGGCTTTTGGGCGTGCATTTGGTTTTTTTGATGGGCTTTGTGTGTGTGGGCTGGGTTTGGACCGAGGATAAATTTCAAAACATAGGACTAACGAGCGAACCCGAGGCTAAACAAACGAATTAAATCCAATAAGGTATCAATTTCTGACTTTTCTCATTCCGACGTCCGTTTCCCGCGACTTCCAAAACTTAAAGAGGAGTGCCTCTGTACGAGACTCATCATCGGGACTTACATGTAAAATGCAGTGCCTACAGTCACCCCCACTTTGATGGGACTTGTTCAGTGTGTAACAGTGACAATCCTATCAAAGTTATGCAATGCATTTTTACTTACCTGGATCGCCAGCTGCCACTTGACTTGCATATTGCTTCGAACTAAGTTGATTTGGTTTTGAGGTGCTGCGACCTCAAGGCTGCAAGATGCTGCGATCTCTAGGAATCACTACCGAACTGAACTGATGAGAGGTGATCCATTTTCGAACCGTTAATGAGTTGAGATTATGGTCCATTTCCAAACCGTGTTACATTTCCGAAGAGCCATTTTCGGCATGATAAACCTCATTTCCGAAGCATCGCGATTGTGATAGTTGTCCATTTCTGAACCGTGTTCCATTTTCGGCGTCTAATGTGATAGTGGTCCATTTTTGAACCGTGCTCCATTTTCGGAGTGCCATTTTCGGCATCTGATGTGATATTGGTCCATTTCCGAATCGTGCTCCATTTTCGGAATGCTATTTTCGACGTCTGACGTGATAGTGGTCCATTTCCGAATCGTGCTCCATTTTCGAAGTGCCATTTTCGGCGTCTGATGTGATAGTGGTCCATTTCCGAACAGTGCTCCATTTTCGGAGTGCCATTTTCGGTGTCTGATGTGATATTGGTCCATTTCCGAACCGTGCTTCATTTTCGGAGTGCCATTTTCGGTGTCTGATGTGATATTGGTCCATTTCCGAACCGTGCTTCATTTTCGGAGTGCCATTTTCGGCGTCTGATGTGATAGTGGTCCATTTCCGAACCGTGCTCCATTTTCGGAGTGCCATTTTCATCAGCGTCTGATGTGATGATTCATTCCCGAACCGAGCTGTATGAGAAGGGGTAGACTGGTCGCCCCTAGTCTCGGTTCATCTTTTTGTCCTTTGCTGCTTTTTCATTTTCTTCAACACCTGCGAATAGAAACAAAACACCAAAAGAATGCAAGTACGTTACGTGTATGCATGCATGCATGAATGAATTTCCTATTCCGTTGGGTTAGGTTTTCTTTGTACCTTCGGCGCCCTTTGTCTACAGATGTCTTCGGTCACCCCCTGGGTCTGCTTTCTGCCGACTCTCTTCTGGTGATTGTTCAATTCTC
Source organism: Zanthoxylum bungeanum (assembly GCA_019454045.1). NCBI lineage: Eukaryota > Viridiplantae > Streptophyta > Magnoliopsida > Sapindales > Rutaceae > Zanthoxylum > Zanthoxylum bungeanum. Next base: position 71,629 of record SKCR01003494.1, read on the forward strand.
TTTTGTCTCATGGCTCAAGATTCCCTTATGTCCCTTATTCGCGGGGTGGTAGACTGGTCGCCCCCAGTCTTGGCTTAGCTTTCTGCTCTTCGCTTCTTGCACTCGGCCAAGTAGATCATGTGATGTGACGTTTCCATACAAATATAATGTATTACCTCTTACGAAATAGTCCCAATAGTTTTACAGATTGTCATCCTCAAAGGACGCCCAGTGTCGAAACCGGAGAACCTTCAAAGTGCTCAATGTAACTCAAATCTGACCGTTTGAATAGATGATTTGAACCAGACTCAAAGTGTGTGTGTGCTAAAGTTCTGTTACAGCTTGATCCTTGGGTAAGCTAACTCGATGATTTTTCCTCAGAGAATTGGATCAGTGGGTCTAACCAATCTAGATGTCTTGACCATACTATGTGATTACTTTCTCGTACTCAACATGATATGATTTTTTTTTCGTCTATTTTTTTCTTCCTTTTCATTTTGAACTTTTTTTTTCTTTTTTCTTTTTTTCTCTTTTTTTTCGACACACCTACCCTTTAAGGTAGCATTTCTCCTCATGGTGGTCCTAGTACTCGCCGATGGGTAGCTTCATGCTTATCGATCGATTATAGTGGTCTATTTTTCCTTTTCTTTTCGGAATTTTTTCTTCATTTCCAACCATATCATATATCGTAACATAAGTAAACCAGGATGGACATCTAGGTAAATGGTCATTCACTGATCCGTCATCTCTTCAACTAGTCATCTCGGTGACTACTCAGGCTTCTACTGCTAAGATCCCATAATTAAGTGCTCGCGAGTCTAGTCAAGATCAACTACTCAAAATATCGGACGAGAGTACCCCTCGCACTTTATCGTTTCTAAGGTTTCACCCTGAAGCAAATAATTTCATCATCGGACTATGCTGAACTATTGAGGAGAAAAACTCGAACAAATAGGCAAAATCAATGTCTCTATTATTAAAAATGCAAGATTGCAATCAAATAAACTAGGGGAAACGTCTTCATCGTTTACATCATTGCCTTCTTCTTTGGCCTAATGTTCTTCACTGCTGCCATCCCTCATTCCCATGCGAGAAGTTTGATGTCCGAGATTTTGGAGGACAAAGGTTTCGGGTAGGCCGGAATTGATCATGTAGTTGGGTGGTGGAACAGAGTGGTAGTTAGGTAGAGGATTCCTGTATGTGTTGGGTTGTTCTTTTTCTGGATCGGGTATTTTATGGGCGTCAATGAGGTTTTGGATCTCATGCCTAAGGCGGATGCAGTTGTCAGTTTCGTGGCCTCTCCACTGATGGAAGTGACAATATAGGCTTATGTCAAGGTTGGGTGGTATAGGGTCTGGAAGTGGTTTAGGCTCTAAGGGTTCTAGGAGTCCTTGCGTCTTCAGCTTTTCAAACACTTTTGACAAAGGTCTACCAAGGTTGGAGAATCGCCTGTTTCTGACGGTAGCGATCTCAGCAGTAGCGGGCTTGGTCTCAGAAGGCTCCCCAAAAGTTCTTCTATTCTGGCCATAGAACCTCGTATTCTCAGCTTCTTCCTCCTTGATGTCCATAATGGTTTCCCTCAACTGTCGGAAGTCACCAATCATAGAGGTCATCCTTCTCAGTTTTCCATAAATAGAGGGCTTAGTACCCTTGATGATCATCTTGATCTGGTCTTTCTCCGAGGGTCGAGTCTGCATCTTCAGAAGCTGGCTTCTCCAGTGGTCCACATAATCCTTGAAGCTCTCCCTCGGCTTCCGTTTGGTATTCTCCAAGTCGCGAAGCGACAAGTCGATCTCCAAATCCGTGACATATTGTTTCAGAAAAGCGTCCGTTAGTACCCTCCAATCATCATTGACCTTCATCTCCAGGCCATGATACCATACCACGGGTGCCCCCTCAAGCGACATCCCGAATATATTCTAAACCTGACACTTCGATAGGCCCACTGAACTCATTACAGAGACGTACTGCCAGAGATGGACTCTCGGATCCCCGTTCCCGTTGAACTTGGCTATATCAGGCATTTTAAACTGAGCCGGCAGCTATTTCTCAAACATCATCGCCTCATAGTCCAGCAAATCTTCATGCTTACCCCTTATCTTGCGGGTAACTGACTCTACCTGATCTCAGAGTTTCTGTAATTCAGCCTGAGACCCGACTAGCCTTCCCGCGGCATACTCAGCCATGTCATCATCAAATACAGGGATGTCATCACTCAATCTGTTCGGAGGGTCCTCACGCCTCTCATTCTCAAAGCCTCTCCCAGCATGGGGCACAGCCATATTGGCCATGGCGGCGGTCAGAGCTTGCAGTTGTTCGGTAACCTTAGTGAGACTAGTCTCCAACTGATCCATACGAGATCCTTCGTTAACCGATTCGCTCAATTTCGCTGATGGCCTTTTGAGGAGTCTTCCCTCTTCCCTAACCCAACGGGTATCTATGATGTCTTTTAAAACTACAAGTTAGCGTGTATGCGTACGATGCATGGAATATATAAATCAGCCCATTATCATTTTAAAGCATTCGATCATACTATTGCGAGGTGCAAACTTGTCTCAGTTTAAAAGGCCCAACAGGTTTACAATTTTGCGATAACATGGCTAACCAACTTCAAATGATAAGGGGCCTAAACATAAAGTGGCCCATCGGCATTTTAGAAGCTTTTGGCCCAATTTCCATAAAGCACGGACTCATCCCAGTTTAAATGGCCCAACAAGCCCATACCTCATGAAAAAAAGTCCAACTGAATCCAAATGACGATGGTACTAAACGCAAGCATAAAGAGATAGTTACTATTAGTCCTACAACTACAGTTCATTTATGGGTTTATATGGGTATAGACAAAGGCTCTCGCCGGCGAAGGATTGCCCATAACTATGACTCTTGTAGACACTGCATTTTTGCATATAAATCCCGATGATGAGTCTCATTTGGAGGCACTACCTTTTAAGTCGCGGAAGCCGCGGGAAACAGACATCGGAAGGGAAAAGATGGAAATCAGTACTTTGTCGAATTTGACTCGCTTGTTTAGCTTCGGGCTCGCTGGTGGACCTCCGTTTTAAAGCACCTTTAGCCTAAAAAAACCGCAAACACTTAACCTTGGCCCAAAACCCCACACCAAGCCCACCATCAAAAGCCAACAAAACCCACACAACCAAAGACCACACGCCCAAGCCTTGGCCCACACGCCCAAGCCCACTTAAGACACATCCAAATTAATTAAATATATATTTAACACATGTGTAATTAAATAAAACAAATAAAATCTAAATAATCACCTACCAAAATAATAAAAAATACTTACACAAATTAAAGAAATTGCATGCCTAATTAAGATAAATCAAATATATGTATTCCTAACTTAACAAACCTCATGCCTAAACAATACAAATCAAATATTTTAGCTTCCTAATTTGAACCAATCTTGTCTCCAATCAATCTTAGGTTTTCCTTACATGACACTAAATCATATCCCTTTTTAATTAGCCAAATCCATTTCCTTGTCAAGCCTAGCCTTTGTCTATAAAAGAAACACTTTTCCAAGACACTCCCCTAGCTCTCCCAATCACGGCAGTGACCAAAACAAAATAAAGCAAATAAACCCTAAGACAATAACACTCATTCGGCATCTCTCTCCCGCTCCCATTCACTCACACCTTCACGTAAACAACAAAATAATCAACCCTTATGCCACCGCTCAACTCCAGTAAGCCATATGCCCCTTGCATCCATCTCAGCCTTCTCGCCATTGACCAACAGCCACCTTGCCTCACGTCCAATGTCCATCACGTAAGCCTTCTAAACTTCACACACACTGCCACACTCACGTCAATTGCCTTCTGCTCCATTTGCCCTCGAACCAACAACAACCTCACGCAAGACCACAACCTTCACACCAAGAACCCATCAACCACTCACGCTAAAACACAGAAACACACACACAACCAGCACCAAATCTTTCCACTGAAATAGCCGTTGCATCTCATGTAAATAGCCCCCTCTGCACTTTCCCAAACCGCACGCTATATGTCCCTTAAATCCCCCTCAAATTCAACGCCCACACTGCCGAACAAATAAAGATAAACCGCGAGCCACAAGGCAGTCCCGATAAAGCCCAAAATAGTCCCTTAAAACCGACTCAAACAACACCCAAAATAGTAGCCTAAATTACCAAACATAGTGACCAAAATATGGCAGAAAATATAGCAAAAACAGCAGCAAAACGAAGTGAACCCAGCGCCCCAACACGCAAAACAGTTAGCTAAGATGTTAATCCAGTGAACCAGAAGAGTTGCGGAGTGATAGCCCTTCCGATGGGCGTGAAACGCGAGTCTGAAGTTGACATAAAAGGTTAGACCTGAGGGTACTTTTCCTATTATTTCCATCTATCTTTTTAATTGTTTTATTCATTTTTATCGCATGAGAGTCGTTTATTGTGTGTGATATTGGCCCTTGAATAGATAGAAAATGCATGAATTGTAAAATGATGTATGTTGTGGCCCTTAAATAAAATGAAAAAATGTGTCGCCTCTCGTGGTATATAGGATGGAAACCCGGACATAAATTTCATAGCCGATTCCGAATGGACGGTAGTATGATCTTACTCGGGATCAACTCCACGTACCACTTGAGTAAACGGTGCCCTTCGTTTTATGTGTTTTCGATTTGTCTATTATTCGCTACTTGATTTCCTCATGTTGTTTGTTTATGTAATGATGAGATAAAGTGCATGGGCTTATTAGTGCAATTAAAGGTCCTTCTTTTGAGAGGTTAAAATCCTTGACCACGATGATTTGCAGTGCCGGATAATGTATGTTCGATGGATGTGGAGATATGTTCAATCGGATACAGGAAGTCCGATATCGTTGTCTTTACTTTTATCTATGTATTGTGTTGTTTGCGCATGGGCTTAGTAAGTGCGATTAAAGGTCCTCTATTTTGAGAGGTTAAAATCCTTTACCACGATGCTTTGCCCGCGCCTTTTAGCCTGTTATTATTTATTGCTGTCCATCCATCCTCGTGTATTGTCTGTTGTTTACTGCATTTTGGAGGTCACTGCTGTACAACTGTTCGAATGTGTTCCAGAACGCCGCACGAACGCATGTTTTCTGTCTGGTCCGTTCGAACGCGTTTATCAAAGCTATACAAACGTGAACCTTCTGTTTACCGTTCGAATGTGTTTACGAACGCTACTCGAACGCACATGCATTTATTTCATCAGGTCTGGTCCCGTTCGAACGTGTTCTCAAACGCTATACGAACGTCAACCTTCTGTTTACCGTTCGAATGCGTTTACGAACGCTACATGAACGCGAATACACTGAACTGAGTCTTTTTCATCACATGTCATGTATAATTGTTTCTTAGGTGATTTCCCTTATATCATGTAATCAATTATATTATTTGTATCCCTGCGTTTATCTGTTTGATGTGTTCATGAGATGGTATTCAAGCATGATTTAGCCTATTTAATTGTCCATTTTCAAGCATGATTAGTCATTTATTTTGCGTTTGGAATTTGCATTATGTTTAAGTTGTTCTTTGTTTTCCGCATTATATGATCGAAACATGTTCATGAGATTGTCATGTGCTATTGCATGTTTACCGTTATGATGATTACTTTCATGCATGTGAACTTAAAAGTAGAATACTCCTTGGAAATAAATGTTGCTTAGGCTTGGTTAGATTATTGCACAAATCATTTTATTGCAAGTGGCATAAGTAAGGGACCATTTCGAACCCAACGGTTTGAGGTATTCCCTTGCGAGGGGTGAGTGCGGCCTTAAATCTCATTTTCCCGGTTCACACCGGGTGGCAACTCCATTATTCTCCGGTTTAGTCCCCCACGGGCTACTCCGTACTCCCAACCGGGCCGCGAGCCCGGGACAACATGCATCGCCCAGTTTTTGTGTTCCCACAGTCTGGCGACTCCACTGGGGATAGAGAATCGGCCCCGAAATAATGTCATGTAATATTATGATTTGTGCTTTAATTAACCGTGTCTACTGTGAGTTAAAAGGGGTTTAATCAAAGGCATATTGTTTAGGCTGGGTAATGGTTTGGTGTCTTTCTTCACTCACTACCTTTCTAGAAGGAAAAGCTGTGAAGGCACCTAGATAATTATCTACTCGTAGCCTATTGTGATGGACTAATTTGGAGGACTCGTTGTTTATTCCTGTCACCAAGCGATAAGAGCCTAAGAGGCTAAGGTACTTAAGAGAGCCTCACTCCACCCTCCCTCTGGGGAATCTACAATGGGAAATCCATTTGACAGTCAGTCACACACCATAACTTGTTGGCACGTACTTTAGGGTATAAAAGAGGTGCGCTCACTTGGTCGCTCGAACCCTTAAGTGGGGAGACCTAGTTGTGGGCAATCCTTCGCCAGCGACAGTCTTTGACTACACTCTCGCAAACCCACACATAGACCGGGATTGTAGGCCTATAGCAACTATTTCATTGTGCTTATGGACCATCCTCATTTGGATGCAGTTGGACTTCTTGTCAGAAATGCGAACTTGTTGGGCCATTTAAACTGGGACTAGTTCGTATCCTATGATGATTGGCCCAAAAGCTTATGAAATATTGATGGGCCACTCTGTAGAAATTATTTCTATATGCTTGTGTTTAGGAACATGGTCGTTTGGATCCATTCGGACCTTTTGTTATGAGATATGGGCTTGTTGGGCCATTTAAACTGGGGCAAGAACATATCTTATGATGATTGGGCCGAAAGCTTCTAAAACGCCAATGGGCCATTATATTTTTGTGTTTAGGAACATTATCATTTGGATACGGTTGGACTTCTTGCCATGAGATGTGAACTTGTTGGGCCATTTAAATTGGGACGAGTTCACTCCTATGACAGTTAGCCCAAAAGCTTCTAAAATGATGATGGGCTGATTTGTGTGAAGATTTTAATGAGTTGATATATTCCTTGTATCGCATGCATCTCATTCATCTCATGCATACATATATCCTGTTAACACCCTCTATGTCTAAAAGATATCATAGAGTCCCGTTGGGTTAGTGAAGATGGAAGACTCACCAAAAGACCGGTAACAGATAAGAGTACGTCTGATAACGAGGTATCCCGGATAGATCAGTTGGAAAATAGTTTCCCCAAGATTACCAAACAGTTGCAAGCCTTGATTGCCGCCATGGCAAATATGGATGTACCCCGTGCTGGGGGAAATTTTGAGAATGTGAGGCGCGAGGAGCCTCCGAATGGGTTGGGGGATGATATCCCCGCTTTTGATGACGACATGGCAGAGTATGCAACAGGCAGAGTGATTGGGTCTCAGGCAGAATTTCAGAAGCTTCGGGATCAGGTTGAGTCAGTTACCCGTAAGATGAAGGGTAAAGACGAAGAATTACTAGACTATGAGGCGATGAACTTTGAGGAACAGTTGCCTGCTCAATTCAAGATGTCGGATATGGCCAAGTTCAACGGGAATGGGGATCCGAGGGTCCACCTCCGACAATATGTGTCAGTTATGAGTTCATTGGGCCTGACACACTGCCAAGCTCAGAAGATGTTTGGGATGTCACTTGAGGGGGCACCCGTAGTGTGGTACCATAGCCTTGAAAGAAAGGTTAAGGAGGACTGGAGGGAATTGGCATATGCATTCCTGAAATAGTATGTTACAAACTTGGAGATTGATTTGTCACTCCGTGATTTGGAGAACACTAAGCAGAAGCCGGAAGAAAGCTTCAAGGAGTATGTAGACCGCTGGAGAAGCCAGCTTCTAAAGATGCAGACTCGGCCCTCTGAGAAGGACCAGATTAAAATGATCATCAAGGGCACTAAGCCCTCGATCTATGGCAAGTTGAGGAGGATGACTTCAATGATTGCGGATTTCCGACAGCTGAGGGAAACTGTCATGGACATTGAAGAAGAGGAAGCCGAGAACCGGAAGTTCTATGGCCAGAATATGAGGACTTTTGGGGGCATTCTGAGACCAAACCCGCTGCTGCCGAGGTTGCTGCCATCAAGAACCGGCGTTTCTCCAACTTGGGAAGACCTTTGTCCAAGGTACTGAGAAGTTGACAAGGCAAGGATTCTTAAAACCTTTGGAGCCTAAACCACTTCCAAATCCCCCACCACCACATCTAAAAATAGATCGCTACTTCACTTCCACAGCAACACGGCCATGATACTGACAGCTATTCCCACCTCCGGTATGAAATTCAGGACCTCATTGATGCCCACAAAATACCCGATCCTGAAAAAGAACAGCCTAGCACACACACCAACCCTCTGCCAGATTATCACTCTGTTCCCCCACCGACTTACATGATCAACTCCGGCCTACCCGAAACCTTTGTCCTCCAAACTCTTAATCACTAGGCTTCTTGCATTGAGATAAAGGATAACAATAGTAAAGAACCGTAGGCTGAGGAAGAAGGCAATGAATATGCTCTTTCTGGTTTATTTTCTGCATTTTTAATAAAGACATCAACTTCGTCTACTTGTTTGAACCTTTTCCTGAAAAATAATAAAGAAATCCATTTCGCCTACTAACCTGAGTCCTTTCCTTTCAACCTGCATGACATGAGTATGTTTGACAAAAGCATTCAACCCTGATACCATGATATTCAGCGACACTCAGAACACGGGGGATTCCCAAAAGAAGCAAGCAGAAATGACAGAATAACCGTTCAGTAATGGGAAATGGGGCAGTGAGGCTATCGGACTTGGAAGGAAATGAGTTCACCGAGCCGATCAATGTGGATAGATTGAAGTAGTACTTTGCCAGAGGAAGAGAAAACCGAGCAATCACCAAGGGAATTGGTGGACGGCCTAACCCAACGGGATATAAAACTCATTCATGCATACATGCATACACGTAACGTATTTTGCATTCCTTTTATTGTTTGTTTTGTTTTGTATTCAAAGGTTTCAAAGAAGAAAAAGAGAAAGCGTCAAATGCAAGCCAACCGGAAGCAGCAACAGTACAGTGTCAGCGGTCTTCAAGAATGAATCACGGGGTTGAGGCCCATATCAGTATCAGTCTAGGGGCGAGGCCCACATCTGTATCAGTCTGGCCGGGTATGGCACTCTGGGGGCGAGGCCCACATCCTTATCAGCATCAGTCTGGCCGGGTATGGCACTTTGGGGGCGAGGCCCACATCCTTATCAGCATCAGTCTGGCCGGGTATGGCACTCTAAGGGCGAGGCCCATATTAACATCAGATCAGTTTTGCCGGGTACGGCACTCCGGGTATGGAGATACAGAATCAGTTTAGCTGGGTACGGAACTCCGGGAATGGAGACATCGGATCATTTTTACCGGGTATGACACTCCGGGTATGGAGACATCAGATCAATTTTGCCAGGTACGACACTCCGGGTATGGAGACATCAGTTTAGCACGCCAGGTACGACACTCCAGATATGGAGATATTACTGCGACGCATTGGGTATGAGGTTTAGCACGCCAAGTACGACCCTCCGGGTATGAAGATATTACTGCGACGCCTTAGGTATGAGGTTTAGCACGCCAGGTACGACACTCCAGGTATGGAGATATTACTGCGACACCTTGGGTATGAGGTTTAGCACGCCAGGTACGGCACTCCGGGTATGGAGATATTACTGCGATGCCTTGGGTATGAGGTTTAGTACGCCAGGTACGGCACTCCGGGTATGGAGATATTACTGTGACGCCTTGGGTATGAGGTTTGTTTAGCACGCCAGGTACGGCACTCCGGGTATGGAGTATTAATGCGACACCTTGGGTATGAGGTTTAGCACGCCAGGTACGGCACTCCGAGTATGGAGATATTACTGCGACGCCTTGGGTATGAGGTTTAGTACGCCAGGTACGACACTCCGGGTATGGAGATATTACAGCGACGCCTTGGGTACGAGGTTTTAGCATGCCAAGTACAGCACTCTGGGTATGGAGACACCACTGCGACACTCTAGGTACGGAGACGTAACTGCGACACCTCGGGTATGAGGTTTAGCATGCCAGGTACGGCACAACATCAACTCAACGCAACACATGTCAAGTCAAGTGGCAGCTGACGAGCCAGGTAAGGGAAAATGCATTACATAACTTTGATAGGATTGTCACTGTTACACGTTACACAAGTCCCATCAAAGTGGGGGCAACTGTAGGCACTGCATTTTTGCATATAAATCCCGATGATGAGTCTCATTTGGAGGCACTACCTTTTAAGTCGTGGAAGCCGCGAGAAACGGACATCGGAAGGGAAAAGATGGAAATCAGTACTTTGTCGAATTTGACTCGCTTGTTTAGCTTCGGGCTCGCTGGTGGACCTCCGTTTTAAAGCACCTTTAGCCTAAAAACCCGCAAACACTTAACATTGGCCCAAAACCCCACACCAAGACCACCATCAAAAGCCAACCAAACCAACCAACCAAAGACCACACGCCCAAGCCTTGGCCCACACGCCCAAGCCCACTTAAGACACATCCAAATTAATTAAATATATATTTAACACATGTGTAATTAAATAAAACAAATAAAATCTAAATAATCACCTACCAAAATAATAAAAATACTTACACAAATTAAGGAAATTGCATGCCTAATTAAGATAAATCAAATATATTGTATTCCTAACTTAACAAACCTCGTGCCTAAACAATACAAATCAAATATTTTAGCTTCCTAATTTGAACCAATCTTGTCTCCAATCAATCTTAGGTTTTCCTTACATGACACTAAATCATATCCCTTTTTAATTAGCCAAATCCCTTTCCTTGTCAAGCCTAGCCTTTGTCTATAAAAGAAACACTTTTCCAAGACATTCCCATAGCTCTCCCATTCACGGCAGTGACCAAAACAAAATAAAGCAAATAAACCCTAAGACAATAACACTCATTCGGCATCTCTCTCCCGCTCCCATTCACTCTCAACCTTCACGTAAACAACAAAATAATCAACCCTTAAGCCACCGCTCAACTCCACTAAGCCATCTGCCCCTTGCATCCATCACAGCCTTCTCGCCATTGACCAACAGCCACCTTGCCTCACGTCTAATGTCCCTCACATAAGCCTTCTAAACTTCACACACACTGCCACACTCACGTCAATTGCCTTCTGCTCAATCTGCCCTCGAACCAGCAGCAACCTCATGCAAGACCACAGCCCTCGCACCAAGAACCCATCAACCACTAACGCTAAAACACAGAAACACGCACACAACCAGCACCAAATGTGCCCACTGAAATAGCCTTTGCATCTCACGCAAATAGTCCCCATGCACTTTACCAAACCGCACGCCATACGTCCCTTAAATCCCCCTCAAATTCAACGCCCCACACTGCCGAACAAATCAAGATAAATCGAACCACAAGCAGTCCCCATACAGCCCAAAACAGTCCCTTAAAACAGACTCAAACAACACCCAAAACAGTAGCCTAAATTACCAAACACAGTGACCAAAATACGGCAGAAAATACAGCACAAACAGCAGGAAAATGAAGTGAAAACAGCGGCCAAAACAGCAAAACAGCGAGCTAAGATGTTAATCCAGTGAACCGGAAGAGTTGCGGAGTGATAGCCCTTCCGACGGCCGTGAAACGCGAGTCCGAAAGTCGACATAAAAGGTTAGACCTGAGGGTACTTTTCCTATTATTTCCATCTATCTTTTTAATTGTTTTATTCATTTTTATCGCATGAGAGTCATTTATTGGTGCATGATTGTGGCCTTTGAATAGATAGAAAATGCATGAATTGTAAAATGATGTATGTTGTGGCCCTTGAATAAAATGAAAAATGTGTCGCCTCTCGTGGTATATAGGACGGAAACCCAGACATAAATTTCATAGCTGATTCTGAATGGACGGTAGTATGATCTGTACTCGGGATACAACTCCACGTACCACTTGAGTAAACGACTCATATTTCATTTTATGTTTTTTCGATTTTTCTATTATTCGCTACTTGATTTCCGCATGTTGTTTGTTTATGTAATGATGAGATAAAGCGCATGGGCTTAGTAAGTGCGATTAAAGGTCCTCTATCTTGAGAGGTTAAAATACTTTACCACGATGCTTTGTCGCGCCGGATAATGTATATTCGATTGGATGTGAGATATGTTCAATCGGATACACGAAGTCCAATATCGTTGTCTTTACTTTTTATATATGTATTGTGTTGTTTGCGCATGGGCTTAGTAAGTGCGATTAAAGGTCCTCTATTTTGAGAGATAAAAATCCTTTACCACGATACTTTACCGCGCCTTTTAGCCCGTTATTATTTATTATGTGTCATCTATTCATCTGTTCATGTATGTGTCATGTTGTTTACTGCATTTTGGAGGTCACTGTTGTAACCCAGTTTGAACGTGTTCCAGAATGCCGCACGAATGCATGTTTTCTGTCTGGTCCCGTTCGAACGCGTTATCAAATGCTATACGAACGCGAACCTTCTGTTTACCGTTCGAACGTGTTTACGAACGCTACTCGAACGCGCATGTATTTGTTTCATCAGGTCCGGTCCCGTTCGAACGCGTTCTCAAACGCTATACGAACGCGAACCTTTTGTTTAACATTCGAACGCGTTTACGAACGCTACACGAATGCGAATACACTGAACTGAGTCATTTTCATCACATGTCATGTATAATTGTTTCTTAGGTGATTTCCCTTATATCATGTAATCAATCATATTATTTGTATCTCTGCGTTTATCTGTTTGATGTGTTCATGAGATGTATTCAAGCAAGATTTAGCCTATTTAATTGTCCATTTTCAAGCATGATGATTAGTCATTTATTTTGCGTTTTGGAATTTGCATTATGTTTAGGTTGTTCTTTGTTTTCCGCATATATGATCGAAACATGTTCATGAGATAGCCGTTTGTGCTATTGCATGTTTGCTGTTGTTTGATGATTACTTTCATGCATGTGAACTTAAAAGTAGAATACTCCTTAGAAATAAATTTTGCTTAGGCTTGGTTAGGTTATTGTACAAATCATTTTATTGCAAATGGCATAAGTAAGGGACCATTACGAACCCAATGATTTGAGGTTTTCCCTTGCGAGGGGTGAGTGCGGCCTTAAATCTCATTTTCCCGGTTCACACCGGGTGGCGACTCCATTATTCTCCGATTTAGTTCCCCACGGGCTACTCCGTACTCCTAACCGGGCCGCGAGCCCGGGACAGCATGCGTCGCCCAGTTTCTGTGTTCCCATAACTCCCCACTCATGGGTTCAAGCGACCAAGTGAGCGCACCTTTTTTATATGCTAAGGTACGTGCCAACGAGTTAAGATACGTGACTGACTGTCAAATAGATTTCTCATTATAGATTCCCCAGAGGGAGGGTGGAGCGAACTCTCTTAAATACCCAAGCCTCTTAGGCTCTTGTCGCCTTGGTGACAGGAATAAACAACAAGTCCTCCAAATTAGTCCATCACAGTAAGCTTCGAGTGAATGATTATCTAGGTGCCTTCATGGCTTTTCCCTTCAGCGATAGAAAGGTAGTGAATGAATGAAGACACCAAACCATTACCAAGCTCTAATGATGCCTTTGATTAAACCCTCAAACCGTTGGGTTCGGAATGGTCCCTTACTTATGCCACTTGTAATTAACGGATTTATGTAATAATATAACCGAGTCTACGCAAGAATAACCTACATCTAAGTTCGCATGCATAAAAGTAAGTCGTCATAACGACAAACACACAATAATCTCATGAACATGTTGAATTATCAAACGCGAAAATAAATAACAACCTAAACATAAACATAAATCAAATTCCTAATGTGAAAGAAATAAATAATCATGTTGGAAATAACCAACTAAATCATGCATAAAAGAAGATAACATACTAAACGACTAAATCATGAATAAACATAAGATGGATGAAACAGAATATGTGTGTGTCTCAAGCGGTACGTGGAATTGTATCCCGAGTGCAGACCGCACTACCGTCCATTCGGATTCGGCTTACTGAATTTACGTCCGGGTTTCAACTGATATACCGCAAGAGATAACACATATTTCATTCATCCCATGGCCACAACATACATGAATCTATAATACGCATGTGAAGTAATAAAAATAAATAACAGAAAGAAAGTGCGGGAATAAATAGAAAGGGTTGCCCTCAGGGTTGTAACCTCTTAAGTTGTCTCTTGGAAGTGCGCTACGTGGTTTTCGGAAGGGTTGATGCTCCGCAACTTTTTCGATTTACTGGTTCGTTGTTTCCCTTCGTTGCCTCACTGTTTGGGCTGCTGTTTTCTCACTATTTCTGAAGTAATTATGGATTATTTTGTGGTTTTTAGGTGTATATGGGGGTTGCAGTTTTGGGCAGTTTATTGGACAGTTTTTTCGGTGGTAATAAGGCAGTTTTCGGGGGCTATTTTGCAGAAATGGAGGGCTTGAGTTGAAGGCAGTTTGGCGTGAAATTCAGGGGTTGTTTGAAGTGTTATTGCATGAAGGTCATGGGCTGTGTGAGGGGGATTTTTGCGTGAAAGTCAGGGGTTGTGTGAGGGGGATTTGCGTGAAGGTCAGGGGCTGTTTGAGGGGATTTTTGCGTGAAAGTCAGGGGTGTGTGTTGAGGGGGATTTACGTGAAGGTCAGGGGCTGTGTTGAGGGGTCTTTAGGCGTGAGTGAATGGCAATGTGTGAGTGAGTGAGCGTGAATGCTCTGCTGTTTTGGTGTTTGTTTGTGCGGCAATGGAAATGGATTTATAGACTTGTTGGTTTCTGCAATGGAGACTATTTTTCTTGTCTTGGGCGTGTGGTGCTAGCGGTTCTAAGGCTGGGTTTATGCTTATTTTTATAGGCAAGGGTTGGGGTTGTCCTTATGCAAATAGGGAAGGAATATTTGTGTAATTATGAGGGGATATTTAATTTGTGTGTCATAAGGAAATGATCTCTCCAAATTAGGAAGGTAATTTGATTTGATTTGATTTGATTTAGTTTAGGAATGTGATTTAATTTAATTAGGAGGTGATTGATGAGATTTGATTTGAATCTTTTAATTTGGGAAGGTGATTTGGTTTGATTTCAACATGTGTTTAATGTGTGGATTTTTTATTTGGGAAGGGTGATGGGTTTTGATTAGAGGCTTTTGGGCGTGCATTTGGTTTTTTTGATGGGCTTTGTGTGTGTGGGCTTGGGTGGTGGCTTGCGGGATTTTGTGGCCGAGGATAAATTTCAAAACAGAGGACTAATGAGCGAACCCGAGGCTAAAAAAATGAAATTAAAATTACAAGGTATCAATTTCTGACTTTTCTCATTCTGACGTCCGTTTCCCACGACTTCTAAAACTTAAAGAGGAGTGCCTCCATACGAGACTCATCATCGAGACTTACATGCAAAAATGCAGTGCCTACAGTGTGGCCTCCAAAGATGCACACACCAAAGTCAAAACTCAACGGCAAGGCTACGCCTTGAGTGCACAAGTATTTTTCCCTTGGTGCTAGTCTAGGGAAATACCTCAAAACATTTAACTCGAGGTACCTCTAGTCAATTAGACTTAAGGATCCTCAAAATCAGTGGCTTACTCTTAAAACATTAGAGTTGTTCACTTATATAAACCCAAGATTTGAAAGGTTTGGTGAAAAAATTTGTGAAGAATTCTTTGGGTTTATATAGTGCTCCAAAGACAACAAAATTAATTAAGAATCTGATGTGGGATAAAAGCCAATTTAATCTTAGCCATTGGATCTTAATTTAGTGGTTTAATGAGATTATAAAACCCTAATAAGAGTTTGGGCCGAATTGGAATTCAAAACATAACAAAATTTAAAAAAAAATTACTATTCACGCGGTACTATTCGAGCATTACTATTCACATGAAGACTAATTTTTTTATCTATTTATTCCAATTCCCAAAGTGCCCCTATCTTCATTCACCAATCCCTAAGCCACTATGGAACATCATAAATGATCTGTTCAATAATTAAACACATTGAACCATTTATGAACAATTCCTACAGCAATCATATATGCGTTAAATATGTAATGTGCACTGTTAACCATTGATTTCGACTTCGTTGTGTGTGACCTTTTGGGTTCCCCTCAATTGGACATGAAATGAATCTGGATAATTTAATCGAACATAAATTATCCTCCGATCAGATGGTCGTTCGATTTCAATGACCAAGGTTGACATCTAGCAACATGCCAAAGCCCCAAATGAGAAAGAAGATATATATACCCATTCTGTATGCGATTTACATATGATACGGTTCAACGCCTCACTGTATCCCCACCTATTGACCTAGGGTACGGAAAGTGTCTACCCATATGGTCAAATGTATGATGATTGATAGTGTCATGAATCGTGTTAACCCGCATAATCTCACATGATTCTTCCGCTGTGGCCACAGTCTCAAGCACTGATCACACATATCAACCCGCGAACTGGAATACTACTCTTATAAGAAAATATTATCCGAGAGAGTGGTGATTCTCTGTTGTATCTTACAAACTTCATGTGTTTTCAACAAATGACCCAATCATACCCTTATGACCGGATCTTTTGAACCGGGAAGGAGAATGTCAAAGTTATTTGATCCCACATAAGATTGTAAAGACCTCAAGTCTAAGGACTAGTCATATAATCGATACATGAAAGTTCTCACAGACAAGGGATAACACTCCATATGAAAACTTTCGGCGGTCAGTTCGATGGACATGAGAACTCATGCATCCATGTGATACACCAACCGGACGGATCTCCGCTAGTAGCCTATGAGATCGGCTACCCCACTTAAGGCAGATCATATCATCATGTAGTCTCTCCGCTTTGTGAACGCCCAGATTATTCACAAAACTATGACTAGGAACTTTAAGAGTAATGATTCTCATAGGCGTGGAAGCCATCGTCTTATTACTCCAAGGAATTTTACATGTTGATGATTCATATAAGTTATGTAAGACACTTATAATAAAGATTGCCTTTTTATTAATTAATGAAAATATTACAAATACATGTACAAATAGCCCATCCACAAGTTGGGAAAGGGCATATCCCTAACAATCTCCCACTTGGACTATACCAATAATATAATCTGGACACCATACTCTCGGGTGTGCCTATCATGCTTGTTGATCAGCCCTTTAGGCAAGAATCTGCAAGATTATCTTCTGGGGGTATTTAACTTCTTTTCTCTCAACAATCTCCCTGATGAGATGAAATCGCCTGAGTACTGACCGGCGTAAACACACACGTATAACGCAAGCGCACGTATCGTTCAAGTAGTATAAAAATATCGATCCCACGAGGACTTAATATCTAAACTATTAATTTTATGAGGTCAAATGATTACTAATATATAACAAGTTGATTGATTGATTTGAAATGGTGACGATTCTAAATTTAAAAGCAAGTAAATAAAATGTCGAAAATAGGTTTTAGAAAATTCAATATTAAAAACTATCTAGGGTTGTGATTTTCTTCCAATATCATTTAAAGATGAAGTGGTTATCTTAAAGTTGGGTAATATATTGATTTATTAACCTGGAACACTAAATTATGTGTAAGCCTCTGTCGATGGTCAGACACAAATACCCAGTTTACCCATTGATCATATGTCTATGTCAACCAAATTATCTGGATTCATTAAGTTTAAGTTCCAATTATGGCTACCCCCGCCCGACAGTATATTCCTATCCTGTAAGGAAATCTATTAAAGGGTTATCTATCCTCAAGGAAGATCGTGGGCTATTGAGTCTAAGGCTGAAACCTAAAATCCCTATGTCTAGTTCATTTTAGATTTACCAGATCAATTTTTATTAATGGCCAAGTAATGAAAAGCATTAAGATTAAGACTCAATAAATAAATCTTTATATTACCCAACCTATAATCTAACCCTTATAAAACGGTGATATTGGATTTCATCACAACCCCAGATAACTAATTTAGTTACAACACATAACTAGGGCTAGTAAAACTTGAAAATAAAATACATATAGTAAAAATGCGGTAAAGTAAATACTGAAAAGTAAATTACAATAAATAAAATGCTAAGGTAAAAGGAATTACTTTTACTACTACTAATTTAGATATCTCTCATAATATAATATATAAACTTGTGATAACATTACCAACCAGCCATATAGGCGGTAACCTGATTAAGTCAAATTAAGTCCAACTGGCCATTAAGGCGGTAAAAAGATTTGTCCATGAACCTGCCATATAGGCGGTAAAAAGTTTAATTACCACCGACCAATCTGGCGGTATCCTGATTAGTCAGTTAAAAACAAGATTAAAATGAATTACAACCGACCAATATAGCGGTATCCTTTTTAAGTCAATATTTTAAATAGTGAATATATTATATTTAAGGGAGATTAATCTAAATAGCAATAGTAAAAGAATTACCTTTCACCCTAGCTGGGGAAGTTACCTCCTCATTACTGAAAAGTAAAAACAGAAAAATTAAAGAAAGAAAGTACTGTGCGTAAAAGTAAATTGCGGAAAGTAAAAACTGAAAAGTAAAGAAAAGAAAGCGAAACTGAAAATTAATTACTGAAACTAAAAATAAACAAACTAGATACAATCTTCTTATTTATTCATTAAGAATTTCAAAGAAAGAAAGTGAATTTTACAAATGAAATGGCTTGGTATTTATAGGCAAAATTTTTGCCACCATCAAATCATCCATCAAATTCTCCACCAAATCCATTATTAATTTCTCCACTAATTACTCCACCAAATCCATAATTGCTCCACTAATTGCTTATCTTGTTTGGTGTTGATTTGATAATTAATTTTAATTAATTAATATTTTGCTTTGAAAATGATTGATAATGACTTTTAATAATTACACTCCACACACTTCTGGATGGTTCATCAGTTTCGGTCATGAAATCATCAGAATTCGAAAATATTTTCTCTTTCAAAGTTGTAGATCTTTGAGTCTTCTTTAATCTGGAACTTGAATCAGCTCAATCCGATATCTGAGTAAAAAGTTATGCCCAAATACGACAGATGCACAAAACTGGAATTTCCAAAACTGCACTTCGTCAAAACGCCCTTTCAAGTTTCCAATCTCCAAATTAAAATATCAAGTCCAATAATTGCCTTTATTTGACCCATATTTCATCCTAAATGATTTCATTAAGACCGATATTATTTTATCTGCAAAATAAACTAAAATATATCAAAACGTTCATCAAACTCGAGAAACTAAACAAAATATTAAGTAAAAGGGGCGGTAAATATTGATATTTTCCGCTCATCACACCCCCAAACCTAACATTTTGTTAGTCCTCGAGCAAACATAAATAAAATACAAGAACAATTAAAATTAAACTAAGCCACTTTCGTAGGGATCACGGTTGCATTTAGCGTATGCAACAAGCCTTTAAACCCCTAGGTGTCCCTAGTGGACGAGTTGTAGTCTCGTGAGGGTTTACAGCAATGAACCCACAAACATTTTACAAAAGTAAAAAGGTAGTAAAACTAATGCACACAAAAGCAAAAAGACAAGCGAAAAGAGATAAAGATTTAGTGACTAATCAGGTGAAACTTTTACTCCAAGTTACTAGTTTTTTGTTCATTCTAAATTACCGAATAGGTAAATTCTCTCCGATATTTTACCATTCTCCATATACACAGCCAACAAAATATTAATCAACTCATTTTTGCCCACAACAGTCATAAGTGCAGTTGATAAGAGAGTAATATTTTTGTCCTAAAGTTTTATCAGAATTCACACCTTTTTGCAGCAATGGAATAATTTTTCTATTTTTCTGATTTTTTTTTGATTTTTCTCTATTTTTTATTTATATACAATATCTTCCATCTATGTAACTGCGTTGGGTCGGTGGCTCCCAAACCAGTTGGCTTTAGGGCACCAGGTGTTAAGACACCCCTACGGACTTAATTACCAGACTTCAGATATATATATTTTTGCAGCATCTTTGATCCATGTAGCGAGCTTTGGCCCAGTGACTCCCAAACCAGTTGGTTTTAGGGCACTAGGTGTTAAAACACCCTTACAGACTTAATAACTCGGATCTCATACTTTTTTTTTTTTTTTACTCCACTGCTTTTTGAGATTTTCCTCCATTAAACTAGAGCACTGAATATTACAAACTTTTCAATTTTAGCTCATGTCCGTATGTTACTATATATGTTGATAATATTTGCTAACTGAGCATATGAAGATCCATTTAGTCCGTTTTAAGGAGAATTCACAAATTAAATAATTTAAAATGAAATAAACAAAAATTAACTTGTTTCGAAATAGGTTTGAGATACGTCTCAGGAGTGGAAACTCCTTACTCGGCTATCTCTTACCAATTTCACCTTTTTAGTCAAACAAAAACACAAAAACACAAAATATTTTTGTAATTTTTAAAAATTTTCAATTTTTTGTATTTTTCGAAAAATTTTGGACTAAAAATAAAATAACACACAAACTAAAAACAAGGTACTGATCAACTAATTTCCTCCCCCAAACCTAAATGAGACATTGTCCCCAATGTCTTAAACAGTAAAAGGAGAGTTAAGAGGTCGTACCTGGTTAGCTGAAATCTACAGGAAATTAAAGGTTAAGATCCAGATTAATTCGACGCCTCTTACCACGATCGTCCTCGGACCAATTTATCTTTGAAATGATAGGGTCAACTTGTGGTTCATAGGCTATGAGTTGGTCTATTAGATCCGGAGCAGTTCTGGCAGTAAAGAGGAGTTCTTTCAAAGGTTTTGACACGAACCCATTTCTCCGAGCATCATCAAGAAACACACAAAGAAAATCATAAAATCCATCAACGTTAAACAGTCCAAGCGGTTTCTGGTGTATGTTCAGGTTCGCCCAAGATAGTACAATAAAAATTTCCTCCAATGTGCCCAAGCCACCTGGCAAAGCAATAAAAGCATCAGCACGGTTAATCATTTCTACCAATCGTTCAGACATACCTGGCACGATCAGTTCCTCTCCGTTTGATGATCCAATAAGATTTGCCTCTGCCAAGGGTTTTGGGATGATTCCCAAAACATGACTGCCTCCTTCCTGTACAGCCTTTGAAACGATCCCCATAAGTCCAAGATTGCCTCCGCCATATATTAAGTGCATATTCCTTGCAGCTAAGACTCGACCCAATTCATGTGCTGCTTCTATGTATTGTGGCTTAGTACCAACACTACTACCGCAAAACACACAGATGTTTTCAACTCGTCTTCTTGAAGTGGCTTCCATTTTTTTTTTGTATTTCTTTTTCAACTCTGGATGCCTTCAAAAGTGCAATGACGGGCTGAATTTATAGTACCTGAAAAAGGGTGAGTAATAATAGCACAAGTATCTTCCAAAGGACGATTAGTAGCGAAATAATATCGTGATAGTCAAAAAGGTCTGGATCCTATCGGAGAAAATAAAAGAAAACAACAAAACAAATCACAATTATTAAGAAAAGACAAAAAGATATAATATTTACAAGAAAAGTAACGGCTTGATTGACGTCTATGCGTCAGGGACAAGCTTCCCATCCAATTTTCTTATAAATTGGCAAACAGGGTCTTTTTGAGTCAGATTCCCGAGACTTAACATTTGTCTTTCCTTTTGGAATTGTGTATGTAATTTGCGAATGGCTATGTGAACATATCCACTGGGATGCGTCTCAAGAGTAAAGATATTCATCTAAAGACTCCTTACTCAAGCCATCCCTAATGAATTAATTTTGTCTTCGCGATTATCAGACACCATTCCTAAAGAACAACAACGAGTGTTGCAATTAAATCGTGCACATTTGAAACAAACACCCATTTGCTTAGCTCTACGTTTCTTTGCATAGGTGCTTCTTCCAAAACCAGGCAGATGTGAAATAAAAGAGTCAGAAGACTCACCTGCCAATCGGACTCGTGCTTCAATTACCCAACGAATGTCATTAGGAATACCTTTGATCATCAGTAGTCTCATCCGTTCCAAGCGAGCTTTGTAAACTTTCATCAGAGATTTTTGAGGGAGAGAAGGAAATTGCTTGTGAAGATTTGCGAGAGCTTCTTCCATCGTGAAATGACTAACCTGCAAAAAACTAAACACACCAAATTAATCACACCAAATCACAATATATACAAAAATTGCATGGGTTGCCTCCCTGCTAGCGCTAAGTTTAAAGTCGTCAGCCAGACTTGACTTCTCGAACGTTAAGCTGGATCTGAAAGTGTAACACTTTCTTTTTGTCGCTCAAATGATTCTCCCCAGTAGTGCTTGACACGCTTGTTTTTAACCTTGAAAGTTTTGTTAGCGTCAGGATCATGTATCTCAACGGCTCTATTTGGTAAAACTTTGGTGATCACAAATGGACCTGACCACCGTGATTTGGGCTTCCATGGGAAGAATTTCACCCTTGATTTGTTTAACAGTACCTTCTGCCCTGGTTCCAGTTGTATGCGCACTAACTTCTCATCATGTCTTTCTTGCCCTTTTCTTTGTACAATTTGGCATCTTCAAAAGGCTGATTGTGAAATTCCTCCAATTCGTTGAGCTGGTGGAACTTTTTCTCTTATGTTGCTTGTAGTGCAAGAATTGGCTCTTTCAGTGCAAAAGACGCTTTATCTTTAGGCTCCACAGGCAATTGACATGTTTTAAGTTTGTCAGTAGAACTTTGCATTGCATTGGAGTTCTGAATGGTACTGTGTATCACATCGAGTTTGAAACATTCCTCCTTCTTTTCATCATCTGGGAAATTCATGGCCTTGAAAACATTGAATGTTACTTTTGGTCCTGTACCCTCATGGTTAATTCTCCTTTTTGTACATCAATAATGGTTCGACCTGTAGCCAAGAATGGTCTCCCAAGGATGATTGGCACGTCTGCGTCTTCCTCCATATCAAGGACAATAAAATCTGCTGGGAAAATGAATTTGTCAACCTTGACCAGCACATCCTCAACTACGCCTCTTGGAAATACGAGCGTTCTATCAGCAAGTTGCAGTGAGACTGAAGTTGGCATTGTTTCTCCAATCTGTAATTTCCTGAAAATAGAAAAAGGCATCAAGTTAACACTTGCACCTAAATCACACAAAGCCTTACCAAAGTCATGTTCTCCTATGACGCAAGGAACAGTGAAACTGCCAGGATCTTTCAACTTTGGGGGAAGTTTCCTCTGAATGATAGCGCTGCATTCTTCTGTTAATGCTACTGTCTCGTAATCTCCCAATCTCCGTTTTCGTGAAAGAATATCTTTCATGAATTTGGCATAGGTGGGCATTTGTTCCAACGCTTCTGCAAATGGAATGTTGATATGCAGCTTTTTGAAGATCTCCAGGAACCGAAAATTGCTTTTCCAATTTAGTCTTCTGAAGACGTTGAGGAAAAGGTGGAGGTGGAGTGATCTGTTCTTTTTCCTTTGCTTCTTTTTCCTCCATCTGTTGCTTTGTTTCTTTTGGAACTTCCTCAGCAGTTTTTGGCTCCAACATCTTTGTTGATTTCAGTACCGCTTTTTAACATGATGGCATGACATTGTTCATTCCCCATGTTTCTTGGATTTGGCTCAGTGTTGCTAGGAAGGGTACCTGGCGGTCTATAACTCTGAGCATTGCCAGTTGTCCCATTTGATTCTCCAGTGCTTTAATAGAAGCAGATTGACTTTGAATTAATGCTGCTTGGGATTGAAACATAGCATCATATCTTGCTGCTTGAGAGTCGTGTTTTGCTTCTAAACTTTTTCAAGTGGGTCAATACTTCTGTTATTCCTGGTTCATTTGCCTGCTCCTGGCTTTTGTTATGTTGCTGGAATTCAGGTGGTGGATAGTTTTGCTGTTGGCTTGAATTGTTGCTCCATGAAAATTGGGATGATTCCTCCACCCTAGGTTGTAGGTGTTGGAATATGGATTGTTCCCCTGTCTGTTGAAATTGTTGACAAAATTCACCGTTTCTTCAAGTTGGTTCGACTCTGGTGTTCCTCCATATGGTGAACTTGTGGATCCAGTGATGTTCACAACTTGCGTGCTAAGTGTTTCTAGACATTTGCATATCTGATCCAGCCTGGTATTCACTACTGTGTTTGCTCCAACTTCATAAATTCCTGCAATTCTTTGGATCATGCTCCTTTCTGTTGGCCACAAGGAATTGTTGTTGGCCATTTCTTCGATTAGGTCCCAGGCTTGATCTTCTCCTTTTGCCATCAAGGCTCATCCAGCAGCAGCATCGATTGTGGTTCTCATTATTCCAGAAAGTCCATTGTAGAAGGTTTGAACTTGAGCCATTTGGAATCTCATGGTGAGGACATTTCCGGAGTAAATCTTTGTACCTTTCCCAAGCTTCGCAGAGGGATTCTGAATCTTGTTGTACAAAGGAGTGATGTCATTCCTCAATTTTCCGGTTCTGGCTGGTGGAAAGTACTTTGCAAGAAATTTGGTGGCTAAAGTGTTCCAAGTTGTGATAGAACCTGCTGGTAGTGAGTGTAGCCAAGCTTTAGCTCTGTTCTTCAGGGAATATGGAAAAACTCGCAGTCTCATTGCTTCTTCTGATGCTCTGTTGTAGTTAAAAGTGCCGCAAACTTCCAGGAAGTTGCTGATGTGGAATTAGGATCTTCAGTTGCATTTCCCCCAAACTGTACTGATTGCTGAATCATCTGAATGCATGTTTTGATGTCACACGCATTTGCTGGTAAGTGAGGAAGTACAATACATGAAATAAGTCTCTCAACCACCGGAATGGTTCTATCTCGAATGGAATTGGTGGTGCAATGTTCAAAGGTTCAGGTTCCATGTTGACTAAAGCTTCTTGACCTTCTCGCCTTTCCCTTCTCAACTGTCTGATGGTTCTTTCAATTTCTGGGTCAAGCGGTCGAAGTTCAAAGCTTCTGGTTCGTCTCATGAAGTTTTTGAGAACCTGAAACACAAGAAAACAAAAACAATAAGTAAAAAGAAATTAGATACAAGTAACGTATCTAACCTTAAACTAATAGTAAAAGATAAATAAGTCCCCGGCAACGGCGCCAAAAAACTTGACCGGCGTAAACACACACGTATAACGCAAGCGCACGTATCGTTCAAGTAGTATAAAAATATCGATCCCACGAGGACTTAATATCTAAACTATTAATTTTATGAGGTAAATGATTACTAATATCTAACAAGTTGATTGATTGATTTGAAATGGTGACGATTCTAAATTTAAAAGCAAGTAAATAAAATTGTCGAAAATAGGTTTTAAGAAAATTCAATATTAAAAACTATCTAGGGTTGTGATTTCTTCCAATATCATTTTAAAGATGAAGTGGTTATCTTAAAGTTGGGTAATATATTGATTTATTAACCTGGAACACTAAATTATGTGTAAGCCTCTGTCAATGGTCAGACACAAATACCCAGTTTAACCCAATTGAATCATATGTCTATGTCAACCAAATTATCTGGATTCATTAAGTTTAAGTTCCAATTATGGCTACCCCCGCCCGACAGGTATACTCCTATCCTGTAAGGAAATCTATTAAAGGGTTATCTATCCTCAAGGAAGATCGTGGGCTATTGAGTCTAAGGCTGAAACCTAAAATCCCTATGTCTAGTTCATTTTAGATTTACCAGATCAATTTTATTAATGGCCAATTAATGAAAAAGCATTAAGATTAAGACTCAATAAATAAATCTTTATATTACCCAAACTATAATCTAACCCTTATAAAACGGTGATATTGGATTTCATCACAACCCCAGATAACTAATTTAGTTACAACACATAACTAGGGCTAGTAAAAACTTGAAAATAAAATACATATAGTAAAAATGCGGTAAAGTAAATACTGAAAAGTAAATTACAATAAAATAAAATGCTAAGGTAAAAGGAATTACTTTTACTACTACTAATTTAGATAACTCCCATAATATAATATATAAACTTGTGATAACATTACCAACCAGCCATATAGGCGGTAACCTGATTAAGTCAAATTAAGTCCAACTGGCCATTAAGGCGGTAAAAAGATTTGTCCATGAACCTGCCATATAGGCGGTAAAAAAGTTTAATTACCAACCGACCAATCTGGCGGTATCCTTGATTAGTCAGGTTAAAACAAGATTAAAATGAATTACCAACCGACCAATATAGCGGTATCCTTTTTAAGTCAATATTTTAAATAGTGAATATATTATATTTAAGGGAGATTAATCTAAATAGCAATAGTAAAAGAATTACCTTTCACCCTAGCTGGGGAAGTTACCTCCTCATTACTGAAAAGTAAAAACAGAAAAATTAAAGAAAGAAAAGTACTGTGCGTAAAAGTAAATTGCGGAAAGTAAAAACTGAAAAGTAAAGAAAAGAAAGTGCGAAACTGAAAATTAATTACTGAAAACTAAAAATAAACAAACTAGATACAATCTTCTTATTTATTCATTAAGAATTTCAAAGAAGAAAGTATGAATTTTACAAATGAAATGGCTTGGTATTTATAGGCAAAATTTTGCCACCATCAAATCATCCATCAAATTCTCCACCAAATCCATTATTAATTTCTCCACTAATTACTCCACCAAATCCATAATTGCTCCACTAATTGCTTATCTTGTTTGGTGTTGATTTGATAATTAATTATTAATTAATTAATATTTTGCTTTGAAAATGATTGATAATGACTTTTAATAATTACACTCCACACACTTCTGGATGGTTCATCAATTTCGGTCATGAAATCATCAGAATTCGAAAATATTTTCTCTTTCAAAGTTGTAGAAATTTGAGTCTTCTTTAATCTGGAACTTGAATCAGCTCAATCCGATATCTGAGTAAAAAGTTATGCCCAAAATACGACAGATGCACAAAATTGGAATTTCCAAAACTGCACTTCGTCAAAACACCCTTTCAAGTTTCCAATCTCCAAAATTAAAATATCAAGTCCAATAATTGCCTTTATTTGACCCATATTTCATCCTAAATGATTTCATTAAGACCCGATATTATTTTATCTGCAAAATAAACTAAAATATATCAAAACGTTCATCAAACCCGAGAAACTAAACAAAATATTAAGTAAAAGGGGCGGTAAATATTGATATATTTTCCGCTCATCAAGTACATGCTTGGATTTCTGGTGGGACCATGGTTCCTTTGATTGAGTAATGGCGCCCGTGTTGTCACAGTACATCGTGATGCATTCTTTATCGCATGAAGCACTTCCAATTCCGTGATGAACTTCTTTATCCAAACTGTTTCTTTAGCTGCCTCAGATGCTGCAATATACTCGGCTTCAGTGGTGGAGTCCACTGTAGTTGACTGCTTTGAGCTTTTCAAACTGACAGCACCGCCATTCAAAGTAAACATATATCTTGTTTGCGATCTGCTGTCATCCCTGTCGGTTTGAAAGCTCGCATCACAGTAACAAATGACTTTCATCTCAGAACAATCTCTGTATGTCAAAAACACATCCTTAGTTCTTCTCAGATACTTGAGGATTGTTTTGACAGCTGCCCAGTGTTGCTCACCAGGATTTGTCTGATACCTGCTCGTTATGCTAAGAGCATAAGAGATATCAGGTCCTGTACATAGCATGGCGTACATGATCGATCCTATTGCTGAAGCATAAAGGATCATACTCATACGCTCTCTATCTGAAGGAGTATTTGGACATTGCTCCTTAGATAATTTGATTCAATGACAAGTAGGTAAATTACCTCTTTTGAAATCTTCCATTTTGAATCTTTTCAAAACTTTATCTATGTATGTAGATTGAGAAAGTCCTAACAACCTCTTATATCTATCATGGTAGATCTTAATGCCGAGGATGTAAGCTGCTTCTCCCAAATCTTTCATGGAGAAATTCTGAGATAATCATTGCTTGGTGGCTTGCATCATGGGAATATCATTCCCGATGATTAATATGTCGTCGACATATAATACAAGAAATACAACAGCACTCCCACTATTTTTCCTGTAAAAACAAGGATCGTCTACATTTTTGATGAAGTCAAATTCTTTGATTGTCTCATCAAATCATATATTCTAACTTCTGGAGGCTTACTTGAGTCCATAAATGGATCGTTTAAGCTTGCATACTTTATTATGATCATCCTTAGATGCAAACCCCTCAGGTTGTGTCATATAGTCTTCCTCTATGAGGTTCCCATTAAGAAAAGCTGTTTTGACATCCATCTACCAAATCTCATAATCAAAGTGTGCAGCTAGTGCCAGTAAAATTCGAATGGACTTTATCATTGCAACAGGCGAGAAGGTTTCCTCATAGTCAATTCCTTGGATTTGTCTATAACCTTTCGCCACCAACCTAGCCTTATAGGTTTGGATGTTGCCTTCTGCATCAGTTTTACGCTTGTAAATCCACTTGCAGCCTATGGGTTTTATCCATTCAGGTGCATCTACCAAGTCCCAGACTTGATTCTGATACATATAGTCTATTTCGGAATTCATGGCCTCAAGCCACTTGACTGAATCAATGTCACGCATTGCTTCGTCATAACTGGTGGGATCGTCATTATCAATTACCTGATCATGTTCCTCATCAATATGGAAACCATATCTTTCAGGCTCATGTCTTTCCCTACCAGACCTTCTGAGTTCATAACCTTGTGATTGTTCTGTCACTGCCCTTTTGAGGCTGGGGTTTAGTTATATGTTAGTTTGTTCTTCTCGTACCTCATCGAGGTCAAGTCTACTCCCACTATATTTCTTGAGAATGAATTCATTCTCTAGAAATTTAGCATTTCGTGAGACAAATGTTTTTTGTTCATTTGAGACGTAGAACACGTATGCTCTTGAGTTCAAGGCATATCCTACAAACTTACATTTAACTGTCATATCATCCAATTTGTTAGTTTGTGTGAGCTTGACATATGCGTCACATCCCCAAACTCTTAGATAACTAAGACTATGACGTTTCCCAGACCATAACTCATATGGTGTTTGACTAACAGTCTTGGAAGGAACTTGGTTTAGTAGTAGTGTTGCAGTTTCTAAAGCAAGACCCCAAAATGAAAAAGGTAGATCTGTGCCTGGCATCATTGATCGGACCATATCTAATAATGTCTGATTTCTCCTTTCAGAGACCCCATTATGCTGTGGAGTTCCCGGAGGAGTCCACTGGGAAACAATTCCATTTTCTCTCAAGTAATCTTGAAATTCGTTGCTTAAGTATTCACCACCTCGGTCAGACCTTAGTGACTTAATTCTTTTATTAAGCTGGTTTTCTACTTCAGCCTTGAAATCTTTGAATTTCTCAAAGGCTTCAGATTTGTACCGAATAAGGTACACATACCCATATCGCGAATGATCATCGATAAAGGTAATGAAGTAGGAGAATCCACCTTTAGCGGTGACTGACATTGATCCGCATACATCAGAGTGTATGAGTTCTAATGTCTTCGCTGCATGCTGCCATTTACCTTTGAAGGGTAATTTGGCCAGTTTACCAAGTAAACAAGACTCACAAGTTCTATAAGGTTTATATTTGAAGGGTCTAAAATATACATCCTTATGTAGCTTAGTTAATCTTGTTTCATTGATATGACCTAAGCGACTGTGCCATAGAAGTGATTCATTGAGATTATTCGAGTTAACGTTCTATATATTAGAGGTTAAACATTCTTTGTTATTTTGTAAGACATAGATACCATTATTCAAAATACCATCTCCATATTTTATTTCATTGAAATAAATATAACATTCATTACAACTTATTAGGCATGAAAAGCCTTTATTACATAAAGAAGAAATTGAAATGATGTTCTTTACTAGAGAAGGTACATAAACACAATCTTCTAAGTCTAAAACTAAACCATTCGGAAAAACTAATGAATAAGTTCCCACGCACAATGCAGCCAGTTTTGCTATATTACCCATGCGTAAGTCAACCTCCCCATGATGGAGTCTCCTACTGTTTCTCAGGCCATGCACATTGTTACACAAGTGAGTCCCACAACCGGTGTCAAGCACCCAAGTAGAAGGTTCAGAGTTTTGAGAATATAGTTCAATCATATACAACATACCTGAAGCATTGGGCTTATTGCCCTCTTGGGCTTCCCTAGGTTCCTTGGCTTTCAAGGATCTGCAGTCTTTCTTCCAATGACCCTTCTTTCCATAAAATAAGCATTTCCGCTTTCCTTTTTTTCTTCTCCACCTTACCATTGGGCTTTAGGTGATCTGGAGCCTTGGCCTTGCCCTTTTTTTTCTTTGGTCCCCGTGGCTTCAGGTCCGTACCCGTAAGCATGACGGAGGTTTTAAGCTCCTGTTTCAAGTCATTCTCTGCTTGCTTTATCAGATTGTGCAATTCTGCTAAAGTAGCTTCT